>CAUYUJ010009460.1:0-34163 GCA_963575745.1 Prorocentrum cordatum | reverse complement strand
GGAGGAGGAGGAGGAGAGAGGAGGAGGAGGAGGAGGAGGCGGTTGAGGAGGAGGGAGGAGGATAGGAGGAGGAGGAGGAGGACTTGAGAGCAGGACCCCCTCACCCTCCTGCCTTCTGGTGGTGGCTGTGGAAAATCACGCCGCCAGCGAGGGAGGGGCGCCCGCGGCCCCGAGGCGACCGAGACGGCGGGGCAGAGGCGCCCGCCAGCGCCCCCGCGGCCAGGGTATCGCCGCGCCCGCCTGGGGG
Source organism: Prorocentrum cordatum (assembly GCA_963575745.1). NCBI lineage: Eukaryota > Dinophyceae > Prorocentrales > Prorocentraceae > Prorocentrum > Prorocentrum cordatum. Next base: position 33,916 of record CAUYUJ010009460.1, on the reverse strand, counting down.
ACCTGTCCAGGATATCGAGAAGGGGGAGGAGGAGGAGGAGGAGGGAGGAGGAGGAGGAGGGGAGAGGAGGAGGAGGAGGAGGAGGAGGAGGGGAGGAGGAGGAGGAGGAGGAGGGCGGAGGGGGAGGAGGAGTGGGAGAAGGGGGAGGAGGAGGGAGAGGAGGAGGGGGAGGGGATGGTGGGAGGAGGAGGGGGAGGAGGAGGTGGGAGGAGGAGGGGGAGGAGGAAGGGCGGAGGGGGAGGGATATGTCTGATGGGGTGAGGCGGGACCAGGAGGAGGAGGAGAGGAGGAGGAGGAAGGAGGAGGAGGAGGAGGAGGAGGAGGAGGTGGAGGAGGAGGGGAGGAGGGAGGAGGGGGAGGAGGAGGAGGAGGATCGGGGGGGAGAAAGGGGGCGGGAGCGGTGGGGCGGTGAGAAGCACGCCATAAACGTAAACTTTGGGCGCTCGCGCGAATCTCTTGGATCCGCGCTGGGCCTGACAGGGGCGGCGCCTCCGGCGCTGCCCCCGGCGCGCTCGGCGTGCCTGGGGGGGGTCCAGCGCAGATCCAAGAAGTCCACGCGGAGCACCAAAAGTTTATGTGTACGGCTTTTTTTTTTTCTAGAATAGGGACAGTACCCGGGTCCCCTTGCGTCGTGAGACAAAATCGCGACGCGAGGCTTTTAGCTGTGTTCGGCCTCCGCGGGCCCTTGCCAGGTCTCGGGGCCGTCCACAAATGACTCAGGATGAGGAACCAGTCCCGGGGAAAGGGTCCAGACCTCTGGGGGTCGACGTTGCGAAAAATCACGACGTCGGGGGTCTGGGTACCGTGTGGGACCTGCTCCAGGGCAGGGACGTATGTACCGTACAGTCGAAATCGGTGAGAATGATGGGTCACTCCCTGGCCTCTTCGGTCTATATCCCGGGCCGCTTTCGATGGCCCTCCCCTGCTCGACAAGCTTCGACTTCGCCGTCCAAGGGTCCTGCACCCCTGCCGCGCACCCTTACTCTCAGTTCTGACTGCACCGTCGTCGGATCTGCCATTTTTCCAGCCTTGCGCACTGCGCTGGGCGTAACGGCCGCGTTGTCTATAGACGTGTCCGTCCTGAGTGTGCCTCTCTCTCTCTCTGTGTATTATATTTATATATATTCATATAGATTGATGTGTCTGTAGACGCTTGTGGCTAGTAAGTGTGTGTAGCGGTGTAGCGAGAGCGACACCCAATGTGCCTATAGACGATTGTGGCCTGAAAGCGAGCACGGTCTTTGGCAGATGCCCAGGATTTGTGTCGTCTACAGGCAGGTAAAGGGGAAGAAGCAATGACATACGAATGAAGACTGAGCAGGTCCGAGCTCTTATGCTCGCGTCATCGTGTGTGTTCCTCTACGGTAGTCTTTGCCCTCCCACATGCTCGGTGTTCTCTTCTCGCAAACCCGCTCACACTGCTCTACGTCCCTCTCCTCCCCATCCCCTTCCTCCTCCCCTTCCTCCTCCCACTCCTCCTCCTCTCTGTGGAGCAGGTCAATCGGCATACAACAAGATAGATAGTACGCTGGAGTACCATAAAATGATTGGCTTATGGTAGTCCGGTCTCACTGGAGCTATTGTTCCATCCGATCGTAGATTGCATTGAGCAGAATTTCGTCCTGGAGCATGTCGAGATGAAACTTGGTCCCTCTGGTGGCCTTTAGAGGCTGCGATGTCTTTGAAGCGCTCGGACACGTAGTCGTTTTGCATCGGGTCGTGATCTTGGTAGGCTCGAGCCGTTCCTTGGAATATGAGAACGAGCCGTTTCTTCGAGAACTTGTCGAGGGGCTCGACGTTGGTAGTCCTGACGCTGATAGCCACCGATCCTGATCGGAATGCCCAGCGCTCCGTGGTTGTGTCCCGCGCGCGCAGGTTACCCTTGAGGCCTCGGTGGCGCCTCCGGCCTCTCGGCCCGATGACGCGGGCTGGCACCCCTTCCTGTATGTTGTCCTGCGTATTCAGGTGTTTCGGCTTGTTCACGTAGCCCAGCTAGTTTTGCTAGTGGTTCTCGTATTTCAGGTGGTTACTCTCGTCGCTCCTCTAGTGGTCGTCGTAGCTCCGCCTGTGGCTCTGCTGGCCGCCGTCGTAGCTCAGCTTGCGGCCCGCGTAGCTCAGCAGGTCATCTTCGTAGCTGAGCTGGTGGCCCTCGATGGTCTGCTTGTGGCCCTAGCAGCTCAGCTCATCGCCCTGTGAGCTCTGCGGGGGACTCTGGTAGTTCTGCTTGCGGTCATCGTAGCTCAGGTCGTGGCCCTCGTAGCTCGGCCGGTGGCCGTCGTAGCTGAGCTGGTGGCTCTCGAAGTTCTGGTCATGGCCCTTGCAGTTCAGCTCGTCGCCCTGGTAGTTCTGCAGGAGGCTCTCGTTGTTCTTCTTGTGGTCCGCGTAGCTCAGGTTGTGGCTCACGTAGCTCAGCAGGTGGCCTTCGTAGCTGGGCTGGTAGCTCTCGAAGGTCTGGTCGTTGCCATTGTAGTTCAGCTCGTCGTCCTGGTGACTGCGCCAGTGGCCCTCGTAGCTCAGCCGGTGGTCCTCGAAGCTCAGGCTGTGGCCCTCGTAGCTCGGCAGGTGGCTCTCGTAGCTGAGCTGGTGGTTCTCGTCAATTCGTTGGTGGCTCTCCCGACCCTGCTGCTGCCTACCGCCGCCTCCCCTCACCCTTCTCCCTCGGCTTCGTCGTCGTCGTCGTCATCTGGCCCATCTCGTGTTGGCTCACGCCTCTCTCTTTCTCTATGTCTTTCTCTTTCTCTTTCTCGTTATCATGTGTTGTTTATTTTTCTCTCTCTCCCTCTCTCTATTCTCGTCATCTTTTTTACTAGATCCTCCCTGTCTGGTTTCTCTCTCGTTCCCTCTCTTTCCCTCTCGCTCTCCCCGCACCCCGCCCGCCGTGCCAGTCGGAGTGCAAGAGAATCACCTGCGGCCCCGCCCGCCGCCCGCGAAGCCTCAGAAAGGGCACCGCGCGCGGGTCAGAACGAGCACAGCGCACGAGCCGAGCTGCCCCGATGCACCCGTTCTGAAGCGCCACACGTGCCGTGCTCATAAAGAGCGTCCGTGCCAACACGCTGCGTGTCGGCTCGGCGGGTTGGCCCACGTTCGGGCGAACGCATCGCGCCAGACCCGCGGTGCTCGGTCCACAGTGCCGTGTTTGATACATGCTCCGCGTGCGGAGCATGTATTGAAGATGCAGGGATGCAGTATCAAAAACAACGATGAGTTCATGCATACATGTATTCATAAATTAATCGTGCATTAGAAATCCTATGTTTCCAAACATGCTTGTATTAAAAGCTGCCCTCTGCGTGTGGAGCTCGGTGGCAGCACGCCACGGGCTGCGCGCTGCGCCTCGGGGGCGGCCGCGCCCACGAGGCGAGGAGCTCTCGTGCAGCCGCGTGGCCTGCCCGTACCCCGCCGACGCGCGGCGGCGACCTGGCCCGCAGGCGTTCGTGGGGGGAGCGTGCCCCGCGCCGGTGGCCCGGCAGCGGCCTGCATGCAGCGACCGGGCGATCGGAACGCCGAGGATCGTCGGGCTTGGCATCGGTCGGACGTGTGCATTTTTCCTTCGGCGAGGGCCATCGAGTAGCATCCTTGATCATTTGGCGAAAAAAACACGCACGAGACCGAAAAAAACACAGGGAATGGACGTCCGAGCGATGGCGAGCGGGAGCCTTGAGACGGGGGTCCATGCAGACGGGGGTCAGCCAGAGCGCCCGCCAGAGCTTGCAGGCTCCTGCGAAGAGCCCCTCTGGCTGACCCGGGTTCGCGAGCCGCTCGTGGCCGCGAGGCGGCCGCGCCTATTGGCCGACCCGGGTTTTTCGAAGACCTGCGTGGCAGTTTTTTCTTCCTGCATTGCAGTGTTTAGTTTCCTGCTGACCCGGGTCTGGATTGACCCGGGTCAGAAGATCGCCGAAATCGCTCAAGTGACCGTTGGTTTTATGGTTTTTCATTAGCTGTTTTGCCGATCGGCGCGGACCCCCCAACCCCCCCTCCCCCCCCCCGTGAAGTAGATCTTGGCTGCTTCTTGGCGCCTGCCCAGAGGCCGCACTCTTCCAGACCGTCGCACGAAGCAGAGGTCTGGAGCCAGACCCGCCCCTCTCCCCCCTCCCCTTTCCGCCCAATGTCGGAACGCCGAATAAAGAAACGTTCACCAAGGCCTGGGGTCGTCACGGCCCGAACCTGCCGTACCACTGCGCGCAGGGCGCCCACGCCCCGCCCGACGCTGTGACTCTTTCGCAACGTCGCCCCTGGCCGATTTCTCATCCTGAGTCTTATGATGTTCCAACCTACTTTAGCCTTGATCGCCAGAAAGAACTGCGAGCATCAAGAAAGCACCGAAACTTGAGGGTTTTCACGTGTCGCGCCCTGGGAGACACTCGTTCGACACTGTTTCGATACTTTTTCGACACTTCTGGGTGCTCGAAATTATTTCTGGGAAGTGACCTTAAGAACGATGTGAGCAACATATAACCTGAGTCGTTCTTGACGGCCCCGGGGCCCGCCCGGGAAGGGCCCCCCCCGGAGGCCGACAATAGAGAAGCACTTCCCGTCGCGATGTTTTCACAATTCGAGGGGGTCTGGGTTCCACTCGGAGTCGCGTGCGTGTTGGCCGGTTCGGGCCGAGCAGCTGCCGCAGCGCCCGCCCCCGTCTGCGCCCTCTTCCTGGCCCGGGGGGGGAGGGCCTGCCTCGGCCCGCGGGGGTGCCCCGGAACACCGGCGCGGGCCTGGGGAGAAGGGGAGGGGCGGGGGCGGCTGGCGGGAGGTGTGGAGGTTTGAGGGAGGAGGGAGGAGGAGGAGGAGGAGGACGAGGAGAGGAGGAGGAGGCGGAGGAGGAGGAGGACGAGCAGGAGGAGGAGGAGGAGGAGGAGGAGGAGGAGGAGACGAGGAGGAGGACGAGGAGGAGGACGAGGAGGACGAGGACGAGGAGGACGAGGAGGAGGAGGAGGAGGAGGAGGAGGAGGAGGAGCAGGAGGAGGAGGGAGAGGAGCAGGAGGAGGAAGAGGAGGAGGAGGAGGAGGAGGAGGAGGAGGAGGGAGAGGAGCAGGAGGAGGAAGAGGAGGAGGAGGAGGAGGACGAGGAGGAGGAGGAGGAAGAAGAAGAGAAAGAGGAGGTTGAGGAGGAGGAGGAGAGAGAAGAGATGATGATGATGATGATGATGATGATGATGATGATGATGATGCTGATGATGATGATGATGATGGATGATGATGATGATGATGACGATGACGACGACGACGACGACGACGAGGACGACGAACGACGACGACGACGACGACGAGACGACGGATGATGATGATGATGATGATGATGATGATGATGATGATGAGGAGGGAGGAGGAGGAGGAGGAGGGAGGAGGAGGAGGAGGAGGAGGAGGAGGAGGAGGGGGGGAAAGAGGAGGAGGAGGAGGACTCAGATCCATGTCTGCGCAACGAGGAGGAGGAGGAGGAGGAGGAGGAGGAGGAGGAGGAGGAGGAGGACGGGGAAAGGGAGGGCGGTTTGGAGGACTCGTGCAGGGCCAGGGTCGCATTGGCCGGGGCTTGGGTGCAGGATCCCGCGCAGGATCCTGCGGGATCCTGCAGGATCCTTCAAGGCCCGACTGATCTTTGGCCTGGATTGACCGACTACACGTAAGAGTGACCTTTCGCCAGAGTGACCTTTGGTGCGGGCACAATTGGGCCTCCCGATCACCGGTTCCGATGCGATAGTAGCGTCTTGCGCGCCTGCGTTTGATTTTCCCGCGGCCCCCCAAAAGCCGCGCACCAAAGGTCATTCTTACCCAGGGTCACTCTTGCGTGTAGCCGACTTGACCCGGGTCTGTAGCTCCCCTGTTTGGGGTGTTTGGGTTTCCGTCGGTCCTCGGCGGTTTTCCCGGCCTCGAGGTGCTCTCCAGCAGCTGCGGCCCCCCGAGCGCTCCCGGGGTGCCCGGACCGCGCCGAAGTGCCGCCCGACAGCCGAGTTATGACCAGCCAGGGGGCACCGTGTTGGGAGACAGGCGCAGGGGGCCCACAAACGGTGTGGTGACCACACCGTGCGGTGAGTCAGTGGGGATTCGGGGTCACCGCACGGTTTTGGGACTCGATCTCCTCTCCGAGGACGTCTCGGGCGACGGGGGCCTCCGGGGTCCCGAGGACCGTGCGGCGACGGACCGTGCGGTGAGGCTTCTCTGGGGGCTCCGAGGTCACCGCATGGTCCGTCACCGCACCGCCTCGGGGCTCCAACGAGGCGCCGCTTCGGAGAACGCATCGACCCCCAATCGCCCACTCGGCGTCGACAGGGCCTTGGTAGCCCACCCCGCCCAGGGGCGTGCGGCTTCGATAGCGAGCGGCTATCGCCCACTCGGCGTCGACAGGGCCTTGGTAGCCCACCCCGCCCGACAGGGACTTGGTAGCGCACCCCGCCCAGGAGCGTGCGGCTTCGATAGCGACTATAGCTATCGCCCACTCAGCGTCGATAGGGCCTGGCAGCCCACCCCGCCGAAGAGCGTGCGGCCGCTGCCGCCCTGGTATCGAGTGCCTCTCGCCGATCTGTCGGCAGAGTAGCGCCGAGACCAGCGGGACGTTTCCCCCCCGGAGCTGGTTCTCCCCCGTCGGCCCCCCTCACTCTGGATCGGCCTCCTCTCAGCCTGGGGGACGCGGCAGAAACTCGACTCCCCCTTGCGGGCTTCCACCTTTTGCGAGAGAGCAGACGTGTGGCAACGAGTGGCTTTCGCAGTGCACGTCTGCGCAGACCAGAGCTGCTGAGGGAACAATCTGAGGATAAGCTTGGCACCAGATGCGGCACAGGATTTCCAGAGCGTCTGGCGGCCCTCGTTTCTGCAGCACGTGCGTGGAACTCAGGGAATTCGGGGAGTCTGGGGAATCGTGGAGATCTTGGGACGTGTCACTCAGGAGGGGAACGGCACACACAGACACAATGAATCGTCGACGACGCCCGGGAAGAGATGGGAGAATCAGATGGGCAGCGGGGGGGGGGAGGACGAACACCCAGGAAATCATATAGGGGCGAGTAGAGTCAGGGGGGATCCTGGGACGTGTGCCCGTTGATTTGTGTGTGTGGGTCCCTCGGCCCCTCTGGTAGCCCCTGTCGTCGCCTCCTGCTCCTCTGAGCCGCGGTGCCGCCGCCCCCGCGCCAGGGTCCCCGCTGGCAGCGGCGCGCGGGGCCCCCGGCGGGCCTCGGCCCCGCCCCCCCCGACGGCTCGGGGCCTCCCGCGCTCGAGCCCCGTCTGTCTTCAAGCTCTCTATGCGAGCGTTCGAGCGCGCGCGAGTGGCGTGCCAAGCTGCGGGGCGGCACTCCCCCCCAAGACATGCGGCGTCCTGATTTCCGGCAGTCCCGACCCTTTCCTTGGGACCGGTCTCTCGGCCTGAGTCGTTTATTGGCGGTCCCGAGGCCCGGCGAGGGCCCCCCGAGGCCGAATCTGGCCAAAAACATCCCGTCTTGATTTTTAACGACGCGATCATGTCTGGGCCCCCCTCTCGCCGAGTGACCCTCGATCGAGCATCATGCCGGCGGGGGCCGGCCCCGCCGGGCCCCGGTTGCGGAGGTGTGCCGCGCGAGGCGCTGGGCGCCCCGGGCCCAGCCGCCGGGCCCCGGGGCCCGGGCGGTCGGGCCGAGGCGCCCAGGCGAGGGCCGACGCTCCCCCCCCCCCTGCAAGCAGTGGCGAGGCGTCCTGGCTCGCCTAGAGCCTGGCATCGCTCGGACGTGTGCATTGTTCCTTCGGGGAGGACCATCGAGGAGCATCCTTGATCATTTGGCGAAAAAACCACGCACGAAACCGACAAAAAAACACAGGGAATGGACGTCCGAGCGATGGCCAGAGAGGCCTGTGGCACTCGGGGGCAGCGATAGGGGGGGATAGTAGGCACAGGGGCGGACGCATCGATCCCCAATCGCCCATGGATCGCCGACAGGGGCCCGATGGCCCCAAGCTGCCCAGGAGGGTGCGGACTCGCCATCGGAGACCTATCGCCGATCATTCGGCGATGCATCGCCGATTCCAGGTCGATGTGTCCCCCCTATTGCCTATCCCCCCCTGTCGATGGCCCTCAGGCACGACGATCCATGGAAAGATGAAGCACGCCGCCGAGCAAGTTCCAGAGGTTTAAGAAGAGGTTGAAACATGCCTGAAACGTGTGAAAATTAGCCTGGCGAAGGACCCAACCATATGCAGTTGTGAGTAATGCTGGTGTGAGTACCGTCTTCGGTGGATCTCCCTATGCGGCCACGAACCGTTTGAGGGGTGTGCCGAAATGGGTGTGGGGGCGGCATGCGAACGTTGCCACTGGGGCCTTCGGTGGAGCTCCTTATGGGGCCACGAAGCGTGTGAGGGGTGCACCGAAGTTGGTGTGGGGGCGGCATGCGAACGCAGCCACTGGGGCCTTCGGTGGAGCTCCCTGTGGGGCCACGAAACTGTGCCCATGCGAACGCACGGTGGAATGTGAGGGGTGTGCCGAAATGGGTGTGGGGGCGGCATGCGAACGCAGCCACTGGGGCCTTCGGTGGAGCTCCCTTATGGGGCCACGAAACGTGTGAGGGGTGTGCCGAAATGGTGGTGGGGGGGCATGCGAACGCAGCCACTGGGGCCTTCGGTGGAGCTCCCTATGGGGCCACGAAACGTGTGAGGGGTGTGCCGAAATGGGTGGTGGGGAGGCATGCGAACGCATCCACTGGGGCCTTCGGTGGAGCTCCCTATGGGGCCACGAAACGTGTGAGGGGTGTGCCGAATGGGTGGTGGGGAGGCATGCGAACGCAGCCACTGGGGCCTTCGTGGAGCTCCCTATGGGGCCACGAAACGTGTGAGGGGTGTGGAATTGGGTGGTGGGGAGGCATGCGGACCAGCCACTGGGGCCTTCGGTGGAGCTCCCTATGGGGCCACGAAACGTGTGAGGGGTGTGCCGAAATATGGGTGGTGGGGAGGCATGCCACTGGGGCCTTCGGTGGAGCTCCCTATGGGCCACGAAGCGTGTGAGGGGTGTGCGATGGGTGGTGGGGAGCATGCAGCCACTGGGGCCTTCGGTGGAGCTCCCTATGGGGCCACGAACGTGTGAGGGGTGTGCCGAAATGGGTGTGGGGACGCATGCGGACCGCAGCCACTGGGGCCTTCGGTGGAGCTCCCTATGGGGCCACGAAACGTGTGAGGGGTGTGCCGAAATGGGTGGTGGGGAGGCATGCGAACGCAGCCACTGGGGCCTTCGGTGGAGCTCCCTATGGGGCCACGAAACGTGTGAGGGGTGTGCCGAAAGGGGTGGTGGGGAGGCATGCGAACGCTGGGGCTTTCGGTGGAGTTCCCTATGGGGCCACGAAGCGTTGTGGGGGTGTGCCGAAATGGGTGGTGGGGAGGCATGCGAACGCAGCCACTGGGGCCTTCGGTGGAGCTCCCTATGGGGCCACGAAACGTGTGAGGGGTGTGCCGAAATGGGTGGTGGGGAGACATGCGAACCCTGGAGGGAGGAGGGCGAGGAGGAGGAGGAAAAGGAGGAGAAAGAGAAGGAACGCGGGGACCGTCTCTTCAAAACGAGGACCCAACACCACAGGATGGTTGGGAAAAAAACCTACTGTTCGCCTTTTCGTGAGCACGGTTCATACATTTAAAAGTGTTGTTCAACCGTAGGATTGTTAGGGTGTCCATTGTTATGGTATCCACAACTATAGGCCCACCGAAGAGTGTTTCAGGAACGTTCTTCGCGCATGTCTAGCTGAGGCGGTATCGTTTTCACACGTCGGGTTTCTGCTATGAGAACACGGCGTTCGTGCTTAGAACATGTGTGGGTTCAGAGAAAATTTCGTTGTAGGCATATTCGGAATGCCGGAACTGTCGGTCCCTGTTCAACTCCCCCCCCAACAACAAAAAAACGAGGGCGGTTGTTTGCCGCTATTGGCCGCGAGAGGCCCTCGCAAGGCCTCGGGACCGTCCAAAAAACGACTCGGGACGACAAATTTGTTCTGGGGAAGTGGTCCAGACTTCCGGGGCCCACGCATCGAAAAAATTGGAAACAGCTGGAGGTCGGTTCGGGGAGGGTGCCCTCTTGTTTTTCGTGGTTGTCGGATGCTCTTTGTATCCTGGGGGGGGGGGATATCCTCGCATGCTCTTCAGCTTGGCCGGCGGAGACTCATGTTTTTGAAGGAAGTTTTTCTGTCCCACAGTCAGGTGAATATTGTTGGTAGTGATTTATAAGAGCGCGTACTCACGCATCAGAGGCGTCAGGGGGCATGTGTCATGCCTTCATAATTATTGCATCCGTAGCCTGTTGGGCCCAAGAGGCGCGACTTGAGGGATCGACCGACCGACCGACGACCGACGACGGAAACGACGACGACCGACCGAAACGACCGACGATCGACGACGGCGACGGACCGCACCGACCGACCGAGGACCGACGACCAGACGGACTGACCGACCGACCGAGACGACGACGAAAGACGACGACGGACGGACCGACCGACACACCGACGACCCACGACGGGACCGACCGACGTACCGACCGACCATCCGAAACAAGGACGAACGACGACAGACCGACCGACCGACCGACCGACCACACCGACCGACCGACACATCGCACGCGCCCCACGCGTGCGAACACGCCCCGACGGCCAGAGGGACCGACCGACCGACCGAGACGACGACGACGACCGACGATGACGGACGGACCGACCGACACACCGACGACCCACCACGGGACCGACCGACGGACTAGCCAGCCGACCGAGACGACAACGAAGGACGACCGACCGATGGACCGTCCGACGACTGGACCGACCGACCGGACCGACCGACCGGACCGACCGACCGAGACATCGCACGCGCACCAGCGCGTGCGAACAGGCCCCGTTTGGGAACGAGGCGTGACTACAATACTAGGCCCCCGCCCCCGCCCCCAGGCCCGTCCCCCATCCTCCCCCCCACCTGATTCATATTGTTATAACCGGGTGAGGTTCCAGCGCCCAATATTTACGAGGGGTAGTGGCTCAGGCGCCGCATCCCTTCAAGACAGATGGGGTCCAGCGCCCACAATTTACGACGGGCGGTAGTTACAGCGCCCCACGGCGTCGGTTCCAGCGTCCAATCTTTACAGGTAGTCGTGGCTCCAGCGCCTCATGTTTTCAAAACAGATGGGTTCCAGCGCACACTCCCCCACCACCAGTACTTCATGCCCCACCTGGTCAGCATCGAAAGTAACAAATTATTTACCTAACTGTAGGTCCGGCCGTACTTGGATCCACGTTGGTCTCGAAAATGCGCATCGCGCGAACGTTCGTGTCACGAGGCTGGTCTGGCGGACTGGGAGGCAGTATTCATGCACGTGGTTGGGCGCGTACGTCCTGTGTGGGATCCCAAATTTGGGAAACGGGGAAAAGCAATGATAGGAAAGGAGCAAAAGGATAATCAGGGCAGGAAACAAAGGATGATGAGCCCTGTGAGGAGATAAAGGATGACAGAGGAGAACGGAAGAAAGGATGGTACAGCGCTGCGGCGCGCGCTCGCCCCAAAATTGGCCAATACGCGCGCCCGGTGTACATCGGAAGAGGCACTATCGGATATGATGATTGATGCAACGCTCGCCCAGACATGCAGCCACTACTTCGCAACAAGTTGCCCGTTATGTCGGATGAGGCTTGTCAACGTGTGTTGCTAAGTTTGAACACGCTGTGGCGCTGCCATGTTATGTCGCATATGTTGCGATATGTTGCGCAACGCTGCCATGCGATGACTTGCCAGATTGTGCTATGTGATGATATGGTATGATGTAAGCTATTGTGATATGAGTTGCATGACGCCCCTCTGCACTGCATCTAGTTGAACTGTATGGTGCATGTAGGCCTTTTGTAAAACGTAGACCCCTATCTGTGGGGCTCGCCAGGTTCATTTGATCAGACAGTTGATCCACAGACGTGCGAAGCATGAACACTGAGACAGTACGGTAAGTGTATGCTGTTTCAAGTGATTGACAGATCTTGCAGGGTTGTTTCGGTGGAAATGGTTGGGTTCTCTTGGGCACTTGTTGGGCCATGCTGGACGCTTTCGGGGGCTGTTGGGGCCATCTTGGACCACCTTGGACCACCGCTGGACCATCTAGAGCAATATTGGGCTATCTACAGGCATATGGAGGCCATCTTGTGACATGTTGAGGGTGTCTTGCGCTACCTTGGGACCATCTTGGGCCATTTTGGTATATCTAGACGTCACCGGGAACGTTCCTGGGACACCTTAGGGAGCATCGTGAAAACATTTGGCGACCTTGTTGGTCTTCCGTGGACAAGTTCTGGGCTCTCTTGAAGCCACCGTGGGGTATCCTGCGGGCCAACTAGGCGGCATGTGACACTCATAGAAGGGCTGAAGGTCCGAGGATATTTCAGTGCTTTGCGGCCTCTCGGTGACTTGGGGCCCTGTTGGTGAGACGTTGGAGCCACTTCGGCAGCGTATTGAGTCAATCTTGGGTCGTCTTGGCCTACTGGGCTCTCAGTGGGGCGTCATCGGCCCTCTTGCCCGTGGCTCCTTCTGACGGTCAGAAGGCTGACTCTATGACAAGATAAACAGCTCCATAACACCGCACGGCATGGTGCCCCTGAGGTGGCCGGCAGATACGATTCGATTGGTTTGATTGTGAATGCGCCGCACGCCAGCACCTCTTCGACCCAAGTCCTGGCACATGTGCGCAAGCACATCCCCGACCTTACAGTGCCGGCTGGCAAGGCTGTAGGACTACCAGCCTCCCGACCAGATGGCATCTTTGCATCTCTTTGAGCTGCAGGGCTGCGCTCGGCACCACGCCAGGGGATGTTGCGCTGGTGCAGGTGAGATCCTCATCGCAGTCGACCACTTGCACAAGAACAACATAATACACCGAGACATCAAGCCCGAGAATATCATGTTCGACATCGACAGGACAGTTTTATTGCTAAGGCCTTACGGCCAGTGCCGCCGACCCTGGATACCTCGGCCCTCGAGGGTGACGGGATGCGTGATAAGACGTCGGAGGTAAATGAAGACGTGGCGGAGGAGGAGGGCGGAGGAGGAGGAGGAGGAGGAGGAGGAGGAGGAGGAGGAGGAAGGGGAGGAGGAGGAGGAGGAGGAAGCCCGAGAATATCATGTTCGACATCGACAGGACGGTTTCATCTTATGTTTCCTCTGGCGCGCCCGTGGTTCTGCGGAGTCCGGCCAGGCGCCTGTTGCCTCGGCGGCCATGTTCCTCCCAGGGTTTTTGGCGGGGCTCGCCTCGTCGAACCATACATACCGTGTGTGATCTCTCTCGACCCCTGTCGCTATCAATATACCATTCACTCTCTCGATGCCAACATATAATACCTGTGCCTATGTATATGTCGACTTCGCTCTCTTTCAGGCGCTCTCTCTCTCTTCCTCTCTCTCTGTCTCTCTTTATCTCTCTGCTTCTGCCTCGTAGTGGTAGCTGTTTGACTGATTCGTACATGTCGGTGAGTGTTCGCACAGGCACATGCAGCATGTGTACACGTGTTTACATGCTTCCTCGTCAGTGAGTAGTTATGCGTAGGCATGTGTATCTACATGTGTGCGAGCCCACCTTGCCAAGTGAGCGCCCCTTCTGCCGAGCATGGGGATTTGGCCCCGCGGTCGATACTCGTCTGGGCGGTGTTTTCTGCACACGTCTCCTTGGAGGCGCCCGTCCACTCGCGTATCGGATGCACCGACTCCCGCGCCCCGCCCCATCTTAGCCCCAGTTCCCCCCCAGAGAGAGCCGGCGGCGGGCGAGAAGGCGCTTCCCGTTCTTGTCTGGAAAGGTTCCCCTCAAACTGGCCGTTCCGCCGGAGACATCTTCGAAACATTGAGATGTTGAAATCGTATGTTTGAGACGCCTTTCGTTAAAAATGAGGCTCTCGCTCGAGACATCCTTGAAACATGAGCTACTGAGATCGCTCGCTACATCTAGCGAATGTTCGGAAATTGCCATTTTGCGTGGGACATCATCGAACCATTGAGTTGTCGGATGATTTTGTTTAAGACGTTTTATCTGAAGCATGAGGCCCGCGCCTGAGACATCCTCGAAAAACAAAGATGTTGCAATGGGTCGCCAAATAGCTCGAATATTCGGAAACGGCCGTTTCGTTTAAGACATCTTCCGAAACATGAGATGTTGGAAGAGTTGTTGAAAGACACTGTATGTCGAAAATGAGGCTTTCGCTCGAGAGATCGTCGTAAAATGGAGATGTTAGAATCGCTGGCGAAATTGCAACAATCTTCAAACAACGACGCCCTTGCTCGAGACATCCTTGAATCATCGATTTGGGAGGGGACCCTGAACCAATGAAAACGGGCGTTTCGCTTGAGACATCCTCCGAAACTTCGATTTTGGAGCGAACTCTTAACCAGCTCCATTTTGGATGAGAAGCACCATCCGCGTTAGAACGACGAGACCGTTTAAAACGGCTAGGCGAATTAAGGTACACAGGCTGGCGTTGCGCCCACTACATACACGCGTTGATACGGCCGCACACACAGGCACACACACATACATACGCACAGGCATATACGCACACAGGCATATACGCACATACGCATGCACCCGTACATATTCACGTGATACAGCTGACCAAAGCAACCATTGGCAACCAGTAAGCCCAAGGAAGGACAGGTTCCCCCCTAAACGGGCGTTTCGCTCGAGACCCTCGAAATGACAGGAAGCGCCTGCTCGGATGACGGGAAGAGCGCTCAGACTCGAAGAGTCGCGCGACGGATGTTGGTGTGGGCCCGGACGGGAACATATTATCAATTGGGGGGGTAGGAGAGGGAAAGGGCTGGGGGGTGCTCTTTTATTCGAACCTGGCGGATGACGGGAAGCGCCTTCTTGAAACAAGAAGGTGATGGGAGTTTGTTAGAGGAGGTTGAGTAAGGAATACATGCAGAACAAATTCGCGAGAGACCCCTGACTCGCCGCTGCAAAATGTTGATCGCTTGGCGGACAACGGGAAGTATGCCGTTTCGCACGAGACATCCTCGAACAACTGATATGTCGAAGGAGTTGTTTCAATACGTTCAGTGTTAAATATTCGGCTCCCGCTCGAGACAGCCTGAGAGAATGAGATCTCCAAGGATTTTGCGAAGTCGTAGGTGTTCCCCCCACCCCCAAAAAAAGAGCTCTCGCTCGAGACATCCTCGACATCACGAGATGGTGGACGACCTGCTTCAAGACGTCTTCTGTTCAAAATGGTGCTCTCGATCGAAACATCCTCGAAACAGCGAGGACGAGGAGGAGGAGGAGGAGGAGGAGGTGGAGGAGTTGCAGGAGGAGTTGGAGGAGGACCTGGAGGACAAGCTGAAGTTGGAGGAGGAGGAAGAGGAGCAGGAGGAGAAGGTGGAGGCGGAGGAGGAGGAGGAGCACAGCACGCTCCCGGCGCATGAATGCCCACATAGGGCATGCACCACGTAGACAATACCCCACTCACACCAAGCACACAGCGTACGCACACCCTGCGCCAGTCCCCCCCCGCCCGCCGGGCACGCCCCGTGCGCACACCGCACCTCCCCCCCCCCGCCCGCCAGGCACGCGCCCCGTGCATGCACTTCACGCGCCCACTCCCCCCGCCCGCCTGGCACACACCCAGCACACGCCCGCGCACACACACACACACACACACCCACACACACACACACACAGACACACACGCACACAGGCACACACACAGGCACACACGCACACACAGGCACACACACACATGCATGCACACGCACATACGCACACACAAGCATGGGCCACGCACAGCACCTGATCAAAGCAAAAGCCACCGCGGGCAACCACTCAACACGACCTGCCAACGGCGGCCATCTGTGCATTCACGGGGGGCCCAGCGACTGCATCCATGTGCACACATGCGCGTTGGTTGCGAATCCTTGCGCGCGTGCGCACGCAAACCCAGAGAAGCGCATTTCCCGTTCTTGTCCAGAAAGGTTTCTCACCGACGCCTGCACACATTCGACCTCTGCTTGGCAAGAGTTGCTTCGGTGCCGAGTATTGGGTAGGTATTTCTCTGAACTTTGTGTTGTCCCCTACGCCCACTCCTCCTCCCATTCCTCCTCTTCATCATGATCCTCCTCATCCTCCTGCTCGTCCTCCTCCTCTTCCTCCTTTTCCGCATCCTCCTCCTTCTCCTCCTCTTCCTCCTCCTCCTCCCTCCTCCTCTTCCTCCTCTTCCTCCTCCTGCTCCTTCAATCCCTCCATCCTCGTCCCCGTCCTCTCCGTTGACGGGAGGACCTCGGCAGCGTCTCCGAGGAGCGTCAGACTGATAGACTTCGACACCTGCCTGGAGTGGTCGGGGCCTGGGGGGGGGGAGAGACCGCGCCCTGCTTCCTCGCTCCGCCCTGGACTGTGCAGGACCACGGAGGAGGTGGAGGAGGAGGAGGATGAGGAGGAGGAGGGGAAAGAGGAGGAGGAGGAGGAAGAGGAGGACGAGGAGGGGGAGGAGGAGACCAGGAGACAGGAGGAGGAGGATGGATGAGGAGAATGGGGGCACGTCGGAAGACAGGATAGTACAGGAAGAGGAGGAGGAGATGGAGGAGGAGGGGGGGAAAGAAAGAGTGTGGAACGAGGAGCTGTGCCATGCTTGCTGGCGAGTGCGGTGCGACCAGGGATGGAAAGGCAATTTCCAATGCAATAGTCGTAAGGGTTCCTCCCCGAAGGGGGTGGCCTAATGGCCGTATCCAATTCGGTGGCAAGCGTTCCAGTATGTTCAGTGCCAGGGGACGGTGGGCAGGCGTCCGAGCTTGCCGGTGAGG
This sequence comes from Prorocentrum cordatum, assembly GCA_963575745.1. Taxonomy (NCBI): domain Eukaryota; class Dinophyceae; order Prorocentrales; family Prorocentraceae; genus Prorocentrum; species Prorocentrum cordatum. The sequence continues at coordinate 17,186 of CAUYUJ010009460.1, read as the reverse complement.
TGTTGCTTTGATTACGGTGGGACCGAGCTATAATGTCGAGGTCGGATCGGGGAGGATGCCCTGATGTTCTTCGTGTCTGTCGGCTGATCTTGTTCATCCTGTGGGAGGGTACCCTCGAGGGTTCTCCAGTTCGGGTCGGCAGAGGGTCTCCTGTTCTTGGAGCATGCTCTTCTGTCCCAGGTCCGACCGTATCAGACTGCTGCCTCAGGTTGTCTCCGAGGAGGGGAAGGAGGAGGCAGTAAAAGAGATGGATGAGGGACCGTACATGGACATTGCATTCGAACCCTGTGGCCCAAGATGCCCCCCAAACCCCCCCGAAATTACTATTGATGGCGTGGCGACGGGGGGAGCGTGAGTGGACAGGAATACTCGAACCCCAAAGCACCGCCTTAACTGAGATCAACATTGATGTCGGGGGCGCGAGGGTGGTTTAGAATCTCCCTCGAATGTGTAAGGGTTCGAATATATGTTGTCCATATACTGGAGGACCAGGAATCCTCTTCGTGGCCCCGTCGACCGAACAGACACCAGACGAATTGGAGGACAGGGAGCACACATCAGCAGGAGAAGGGAAGAGGATGCGACTTTGCTTACGTCGAGCCTGTCCCTCTACAGGGGGGAAGATCCAAAAATAGTCCAAACATAGTCGGGGGGGGTATTTTTTGAGCATTTCTTGACCATTTTGGAAAATGTTTTGGGTATCTTTTATGTTTCGTCGAAAATCCCCCATTCGGGGGGCAGGCCCGACTTAACACTTTGCGTTTCGGGGGGGGCACGGCCGGCCAAGCGTTGCGTCGGTTCCTGGACCACATTTGGGGTATCCCTGGGCCGCCCGGGGGCTTTAGCGGGCCGCTTCCGGGCTCTCATGGGCCGTGTTCAGTCCCCCCAGGTGCTCTCTTGGGGCGTTTTAGGCTCCTCTCTGGCCGACTTGGGCCGCTCTTGAGGCTCCTCTGGGCTATCCTGCGGCGGCACTTGGGGCCTCTTGCCTCTTGGGCCTTCCTGGACGCTACGAAGACGGAAAAAGCGAGTACGCAAGAACATGCAGCAACATCGGGTGATTCAAGCATGTTGACCTCTGGGGGGTCCCTTGGACTTTCTCTTGTCACCCTTTTGAGCTATCCTGGAGACGTCATGGAGCCCCCATGGGCTGGTCTTTGGCCGTATGGCACCTTCGGAGGCCGCCCTCTCTTAGCATTATTTGGGCCATCTTGGGGCTCTCTTGGCCGCCTTGGCGGTCTCTTGGGCTGTCTTGGGTCCGTCTCGAGTGCTTCCTGAGGTCGGGCCGTCTTGGGGCTATCTTGGAGGCGTCTTCAGCAGTCTTGGCGCGTCCGAAGTCAGGAAAGGCGAGGATTCGACAATCTACCAACCAGCTCCGCACAGTGAAGGAGAAGGCCTTCTCAGAAGGCGGCGGGACTTCTCAGAAGCCTTTCGGCCTTCTGGGAAGTGTTCAGTGTCTTCGGAGAAGGCTTCCACAACTTCTAAGAAGGCCAGGGGACTTCCGAACCTTCTGAGAAGGCCCGCCCCTTCTGACTTCGCCACTGGGCTCGCCGCCGGTCTTGGTCATTCCACCCCCAAGCAGAAGTTCGGTTCTCCTGGAAACCACCCGCACGCTCCCCTCCCTCGTCACCTCGTCCTCGTCCTTGAGACCCTGCCACCTTGGGGCTATCTTGGGGGCCCTTGGGGCTATGTCGGGCCCCCCTTGGATCCCCCATTCGGCGCACGTGGGGGTCTTCGGAACCTTCTTGGAGTCTTGGAGCCCTTCTGGCTTCACTTGGAGCTGTCATCTTGGGCGCTCTTGGACCCATCCTGAAGCTTCAGATGCCAATCGGGAGCAAAAGGGTGTGTTGGGAGCCTCCCGCGGGCCACATGGGACCATCTTGGGCCGCCCTGGAGCAAACTACCTCGGTACTGGAGGATGACGATTAATAAGTGACCGGGGGTCGTGTTCACGCGGCGGCGCCCGGGATGACGATTAGAAAAAACCGGCCGCGGGCTGGAAAATTATTTCTTTAATCGTTCTCCTCCAGTCAGAAAATTGTGCAGAAGTGGCAGAAAACTATTTGTTTAATCGTTCTCTCCCCTTTTTTTATTAATCGTCATCCCGCAGTACCTCTTGGAGCTGTTTTGAGGCTATCTTGGGGCCTGCCGTCCATGGATCCCCGCTCCTGGGTCGCTCTTTTGGAGCCCCCTTGGGGCCCTGCTGCGGCGCTCCTAGAAACCTGTGGGCCGCACCTGGATCTACGTCTGTCCAGGAGGGGAAACAAAAAAACACGCAGACACAATTGATCGTCGATTCCCAGGAACATATGGGAAAATATGGGAAGTGGGGGGGAAGACAAAAACCCAGAACATGTGGGAAAATATGGGGGAGTTCTTTTATTTGTGTGTATTTGTTTGTGTGTCCCAGGGCCCCTTCAGTTTGGCAATTTTCAGATCATCCCGAGGCTTCAGAGGCCAACCCGCAGCAAAGAGAGAGAGAGAGAGAGAAAGCCAGAACCTCTGAACAACGCAGTCAGGTTATGTAGGATCTGTGCCTCGTGGGAGACTCTTGGGCCCACTTAGGGGGCCTCTTCGGGGCGTCTCTGGGGCCTTCGGGGGCCTCTTGAGGAGCTCTTGGGGCTTCTTGGGGGCCCGCTGGACCCTCGGGATCCTGTGGAGGGGGCTCTGCATTCGCAAAAGAGTGCTGTTCCCGGCAGCCTCATCCCGACCACAGAGTATAAACATATGGGCTACGCAAAGACATGGAGTCGTTTGCGCCGACATTGGCGCGTACGTTGCCCGCGTAAGGTAGCGCGTGAGCGCCCTCGTTTTCAATAAAGCGTGCTGCGCTGGCGTCTCGCGCAGGCCACCGCTTAAGGTCGCTACGTCATGTCGCGTAATTCGAAGAAGAAAAAATGCCATCAACATAGAATCTTGGCGCTCCGCGCGGATTTCTTGGTCTGCGCTGGACCCGCTCCCTGACCCGCGGAGCGCGCCAGGGGCCGCGCCGGAAGCGCCGCCGGAGAGGCTCAGCGCGGATCCAAGAAACCCGCGCGGAGCGCCAAAAGTTTATGCTTATGGCGTCTTTTCTTCTTCTGGTAAGGCTTTTTGTCGACCGTCGCGCATGGGGTGCAGGCGTGGTGTGGCGCGCTACGAGCTCGTGGCTCCGCCCCTGGGGAAGGGATCGCCCCCTCACCGCCGAGATTCTCGGAAGGCCCCTTTTTGATCTAGGAGGAGGAGGCGGAGGAGGAGGAGGAGGAGGAGGAGGTGGAGTCGCGCATAGGGTGCAGGCGTGGCGTAGCGAGCTGCGAGCTCGTGGCCCCGCCCCTTGGGAAGGGATCGCCCCCCCTCCGCCGATATTCTCGCAAGGCTCCTTTATGATCGAGTAGGAGGAGGAGGAGGAGGAGGAGGAGGAGGTCCCTTCTCCCCCGTCCTACCTATGCTATGTGTCTTAATGGCCGCAAGCGCCGACAGAAGTTCGATCGACTACAGCGCTTCATGCAGAAGCGGGCGATCATCTTGCTTCAGGAGTGCCACGGCTGCGAGGACACGTTACGCAGCATTCTCAATCAGTACCCAACGGAGTACACCATCACGTTCAACCCGGGAGAACACCGAGGGAGTGGAGGAGAGGCAATACTCATACCTTGGCATGCGGATTCTACTCTCCAGGATCTCTCTCCTGATGTTCGCCCGGGTATTCTACACGAAATCATTGTCCCTGGGCGTATCTCCTTGGTCACCATTTCCAACCCCGTGTCCCGCCAGGAGCTCCGCATTGTAAATGTCCACAATCACGATCTGGGTGCAGATGATCGGCATAATGTGCGCCGGGCCTGGCTTGAGAGCTACTCGTGGGCGCACCGGGATGAGTTACGACGACTTTTCATTGCTGCAGGCGATTTCTATATTTCGGATATGCCTGCATGTTCGGTGACACATCCAGAAGGACTCCCACGTGGGGAAGCCAGCCGGGCGCAGCATGCTCAACCGTTTTGGAGGCGGCTATTCTACGACAGCGGAATGGTGGAGATGGGGACGAATTTGCCTACACATGTTTCGGCCCACCACCAATCTTGCAGCTACATTGACAGGGTTTTCGTTTCGACTTCACCGCACTTTCTTCAAGAATCGGCTTGCACAGCCACGGTATTGCAAGAGGCACAACACTTAATCGACTGGAAGTTGAGCGACCATGCCATCCTCGAGATCAAGCTACAGGCGAAAACGAACATGAGCAAGCAAGATCAGCATATCCCCGCATTCATTTTCAAGCACGAGCGTTTCAAGACACACGTTGCACAACACGTTCATGCTTCAGCGTGGGAGCATTTGAGTACGACCCGAGCCTGGAAGACGTGCAAGGAAATCATGACGAATGCCGCTCGGGAGACCAGGAACGAGCTGTCACAGCTGCCCGCTGGGGACTTATCCGAGGGGGCGGAGGAGTCGAGGCGGCTCACAATGCGGTCAATTGCTCGGCGTGTCTGGCAACAGGACATGCGATTGGCAGCGCGGCTGGTGGCCACCACGGAGCTGGGGAAGAAGTACCTGACTATCAACTGTAGCGCCATCGCCCCTGACCCCCAGGTGAGCATCACGGATATCAGCGACTACGAGAGCGACAGTCGGTCTTTAAACATTGCGTGGGCGGAGCGTCAACAAAAACATGTTGCCGATCGACTCCAGCGACACCAACGTCATCAGTCATCAGGCAGGTGCTGAACATCAGCTCAGCGCGGCTGCTGCTCGCAAGCTGGCCCGCACCGCGCAGCGCCGAGCTAAGATGTGGATGCAACATCGACCTCGACTTGTCTTGGCAGGAGTTCGCATTGCGCAGCCTGGGGGATTTCAGCGACTCCTGGGTGATCCTCACTCTGATGCGGCTGGAGTGGCGCGACAGCCCGAGGAAATTGTCAAGGCCATCACCAAACATTGGGGGCCGATCTTCCAGGACACCGCGGTGAGCGAAGCAGACATTGACACCTACCTCGACGAGCACATGCCGGCGCGCACGGCGCTCGACATCGCGACGCCCACTTACAACGACATGTGCACCGTCATCGCCAAGAGCGCGGACACCACACCAGGCCCAGATCGGCTCACCTACGCGGCGTGGGGCGCGCACGACAAGCTCAAGGAGTGCCTCTACGACATGATGCTGCACATGTTCTCGGGGCTCCCTGTCCCGCCCGGCCTCAACTATGGTGATTTGGTGGTGTTACCCAAAGGCGACGAGCCGGAGGATCGAGTGGAAGTCCTGCGCTACGCTCACGCTCTCCGGCCCCTGCTTCTCAAGAACAGCGACAGCAATATTTTGGCAGCTACCATGAACGCAAAGCTCAAGACGGTTGCGCAAAAGGATGTACATCTCATACAGCAAGGATTCATTCCGAAACGGCAGCTCATCAAGCACATCGCCAGGCTGGACGCACGAGCGCGAATTGCATCCAACGAATCATCCGGTGCGCCCGAGCGTGAAGCAGAACTTCTTGTGCGCCCGAGCATGAAGCAGGATCTGGTGCGCCCGAGCGTGACGCAGGACAAGCCGTGCTTCGTCAGCTTCGACATCAAGGCCGCTTTCCCGTCATTGGCACGGCGGTGGCTGTGGCGCGTGCTACGCCAGTTTCTTATTCCTGATGGCTTCATCAACGCGATCATGGCGCTGTACCAGAACAGCCTGGTCTTTTGCAGAGTGGCTCACATGCACGAGCCCATGTTCTGGGCGACAGGCGGGGTAGCCCAAGGCTGCCCACTCTCCGGCACACTATGGGCGCTGGCAATGGACCCGCTGCTACGCCACCTTCACACCGACCTGGTGGAGACCGGAAATGGCGACGCGGGAGCATGCGCAGACGATGTCGGAGCTGTACTTCAAGATCTGACGGCGCTCCGGATCCTGCGACCAGTTTTCATGGCGGCTGAAAGTCTTGCCGCTCTGCGTTTGCAGACGGCCAAAACCGTCCTCGTTCCTTTGTGGTGCGAGGTCTCGCCAGAAACCCGTCTCACGATTTCGGAATCGATTAGACAGTTAGTGCCAGAATGGTCGAGGTTTGAGGTGGAGGGGGTTGCTCGTTACTTGGGTGTTCTGATGGGTCCTGGCGCCACAAACCTCGACCAGTGGAAGGCAGCCGAGCAGAAGTGGCTAGAGCGCTCTTACATCATCCCGACTTTTCGTGCCCCTGCCGACGCGTCGCTTCGGTCATACTCGGCTGTTGCCCTCACCGTCCTCTCCTATCTCGCCCAATTCTTCAGACCTCTAGATTCCACGTTTTCCCGAGAGCTCGGATTATTGCATCGTGTCCTCCGCCTCCCTCCTAATTCGTTCGACGGCCCCACCCTCCACTCGCTTTGCGTTTGGCTGCCAGGTGGACGGCATCAGCCCCTCTCCGTGGAACCAGGCCCATCTCTGGCGCACGGCAGCGTTTACAGTGCAGGATTGGGGCCCTTTGATCGAGGAGCTTCGCACCAGTGCAGAAGACGCCCTTTCGCTACCGCAGGTCGTCCAAGGAAATTGGTCATGCCAGCTCTGGAAAGAGCCTCGAGCGATTGTGCAGCGCTGGGCGGATGCTGTTGGTAGCACGCCTTGGCATAAACTTTCACGTTCACGTCTCTACGTGGCTAGCCAGGCTGCCACGCGTGGCTGTGCTGATGCTGTCGCTGCGCATCGCCGGCCCCGACCACAAGGCCTCTACCTTTCCTCCTTGATCACCTCCCTCTTCCCCGACTCCGTGCCTCATCTCCTCCGGCGCCGATGCGAAAAGTGGTTGGGTGAACACGCCGCCCCACCAGTCACAGAACTAGGGCAAGCGTGGTCGGAGTTGAGGTTGGTTTTATTGGCCTCGCGGCCGGCATGGATTTGGGCCCACCTGAAAACTATAGCAGGAGGGTGGACGACCACACACAGGGTCAAGGTGGAAACACCCAGATCGTGCCTTTTCGGTTGTCACATGTGCCTTGATGCTTTTCCCCACTACCTTATCGTGTCCCCGCCTCCACGGTTTTATGTCTCTTGCTCGATCTCTTCTCCCTCTGGATCCTCTGATTCGTTTAGGGCTCGCGCTCCCGCATTTGATACCACACAATTTGAGCGCGAGCATGCTCATGCTTACACTGTCCGGTGCTTTCACTTTTACAACAAAGTGCGGCACGCTGCTTCGCCTCCTCACACGCACTCTGCATACGTTAACTTACTGAAAGCAGCGCAAGCTGCAATCAGCATGTAGTTGTGACGACGTTCGGCGCTCAGCTACTTGCGTTCCTCCTCCTCCTCCTCCTCCTCCTCCTCCTCCTCCCCCTCCTCCTCCTCCTCCTCCTCCTCCTCCTCCTCCTCCTCCTCCTCCTCCTCCTCCTCCTCCTCCCTCTCGCACCATGGTAGCATCCTTGTGGCGCTCGGGAGCCCGTGCATGGGAACAGTCGTACAGCAGAGGCGCCCGCGTGCGCTCCCCCACCCAGGTACTCAGAGGAGGACAAGGTACCCATACCGCCACCATTCGGTAGTTGCTCGCCACCGCCTCCTGGGAGGTTCTCGTCGTCACCGCCGGATTCGCCTCGAAGTTCTGGTCCGAGCGCACCCCCAGGATGGCTTCCCCAGGTGCCTGCACGTGCGCAGGCTCGGTGTCAGCCGACGCCGAGCTTCCCCTGCCAAACACTTCCCTTGTCTCTCCCACCCCACCTCCCCCCGCTTAATTGCCTCGACACGCCCGTTTTGAAACGCAACACGTCCCGTGTTCAAGACTTCCGTGTCAACACGTCGCGTGTTGGCTCCCCGTATTGGACCACGTTTTGGCGCATGCATTGCGTCGGACCTGCATTTTCAGCCTACGTGTGGAGCTCCGTATCGATACGATGCGTGTTGCGTGTTGCGTATCAGGACAGCTAAGCCCGCCCCGTGTAGGAGGGGGGAAGAGGAGGAGGCTCGCACGCCGCCTCGCCGAGTGAGGCTGGGGTCCACCGAGCCCCTGCCGGATCGGAAGGAAGCCGCGAGGGCAGCCTGTGGCGGGCGAGGTCCGCCGAGCCCTGGCCGAGCTGCAGTGAGAGGCAGCTGCCGGGAGCGGTCGGGGAGGACCCGGCACGCCTCGCCGTGTGCAGCCGCCTGCAGAAAACGGCCCCCCGTAGGCTCCCGACCCCGTCCGCCCTTCCCGGGAGCCGCGGCTAACGGCCACAGCCAGGCTCCCGACCCCGTGCCCCAGGAGCTGGGGGGCCCGCCAGCCCCAGATTCCCCCCTTCGTGATGCTTTGCTCGATCCTGCTCCCAGCAGTCCAGCCAGGCGAAGAGAAATGTGCACATGCACCGATCCTGGCCAGGCCCATCCTGGGCCCAGGATCGGTGCATACGCCTTCCTGGCCAAGACAGGAAGGCCTACGCACCAATCCCGGGCTCAGGATGGGGCCTGCCCAGAATCGGTGTGTATGCGTAGTTCCCTTCCCTCTATCCGAAGTTGGGAGTGCAGAGGCTCGTTCCTGCGCAGTTCTCGGCGCACGCTGGCGCTGTGGCATCGGAGCCCTGGTGACGCCCAGGAACCTGCGCGCGGCTCCCGCTTGAATCTGCACGTTCTAGAGCTTCCTTTGTGTGGCAACCCTGTGACGTCCCGAAGCCCGTCAACCGTACAATTGGCGGTGGGTTCGGCGCCTATTGCTAGATATCTATTTGCAACTCTCTTACGCCCGGGAGCCCGTTCATGGGAGCAGCCTTCGGGCTCTCGCGCGCTTGCGCTGAATTAGGCGCTTTCTTGCGCTGATTGTCCCTTTCGTTGTTCTCACTCGCGTGCTTGCGCTGAGCTCGGCGCGGTCTGGCACTAGCCTTGCCAGCAACCCTGTGACGCCCAGGAGTCCACGTATGGGAGCCGCCATTGCATCCATCCGAATGTATGGGCGCGTTCTTGCGTGAGCTTTTTCTGGCAACCCCGTGTCATGCAGGAGCCCACGCGTGGGAACCAATCTTGCACTCGCCCACGAGCTGGCGGTGGCGACGCGATGTTGCAAACATGTCTCTGGCAACCGTGTGCCCAGGAGCCCATAAACGAGAGTTTCCACGGTACTCATGCGCGTATTTGCGTTGAGTGCGCCGCATCGTTATGTTGTGTCCCCCAGGAGCCCGTTCATTGGAGCTTTCCTTGCGTGAGCCCCCGTGCTCACGGAGAGTTCGGCGCGTTCTATCACTCGCCTGATCAGCACCCCTGCGACACCCAGGAGTCCATTCATCCGAGCAGTCGGTGCACTCACGCGCGCACTTGCGCTGAGTTCGTCGCGCCGTTGTGTGGCATGTTTCTCCCAACTCTTCCTCATCCTCCTCCTCCTCCTCATTCACCTCTTCCTCCTCCTCCTCCTTCACCTCTCCCTTCTCTTCCTCCTCCTCCTCATCCTTCCTCCTCCTCCTCCTCCTCCTCCTCCTCCTCCTCCTCCTCCTCCTCCCTGTGTCGCCCACGAGCCCGTTCATCGGAGCTTTCTTTGCGTTCTTGCGGTGGACTCGGCGCGTTCTGGCGCTAGCTTCACCAGCAACCCTGTGGCCCCCAGGCCCCGGATACGGGGGCCAATGGGTTCCGATTCAGGCGCGAGTTTGCGCCTTTGGCAACCTTGTGTCGCCCATGGACCGAAGCACGGGTACGCACCGAACGTCGTACCATCCAAGTCTGAGCTCGAGAAACCAGATGCGTGGCATGCACGCGCATTTTTCTCTGCAGCCGGTTTGGCCCGAGTTTTCCGGAGGCCACAATGGCGGTGGGGGAGACAGACGCCCGCCTTCGCCTATCTTTTGAATCAGGGAGGGATGCAGCCATGCAATGGCGTCTTCGGCGTCCCCGGGCTCACGTTGGGCTTGGACATTCTGGCAGCCGCAGGGGCCACGGCTGATTTTCTTCAGCTGTGGGAGCAAGGGACACCACTAGGAGCCTTACGCGCAGAAGCACGATGCACACCCAGCCACCCGTCAGTGTGAACCCACAGCACGTGGGCCGAGATCGAATGGAGCAGGCTCGAGAGCTCGGGCAAAGTGTCTTTCTCCCGTCGGGGGACGGCATGGCCGCCGTACCTCAAGGTGAAACCTTGGGGGGTGTTGTTGAGAGAGTGCGAAGGTTCAATGCCAGAGACTTCAGAGCAGGAGCGATGCAAGGCACGCTTAAAACAGGACTTGTGAATGGACCGTACCAATGAGCGTGTGCCACATGTCGCTGCGTCCTACGGGACGATCAACATGGCCGTAAGCTGCGTGTACATCGGTGATGTCTTGTTCGTTGTTGACCTGCAAGACGGTTTCTTTCACTGGTGGGTGTGTGATCCAGATTCTTATTTCCTCGGGTCCACCCCCTCGAGAGGCGACAGTTTGGACGATACCAATTTCTTCCCTTCGGCTTCTCGTCAGCACTGGGGCTCAACGACCGATCCAGCAAAGATTTCCTGCGCTTCTCAGGCCCCGGGAGGGCGAGGTCCAGTTGGATCCGCGCAGGACGCCGCTCCGCTGGACCCCTCCCCTCCCGGGGGCGCAGCAAGGTGGTGACAGCGGCGCGCCTGCCAGCGCACAGGGAGGGCGCGGTCCAGCTAGAGCCGTGCAGGACGCCACTCCGCCGGCGTCCTCCTCCCCACCCAGGGGCGTGGCGACTGGACGACAGTTGCGCGGCACGCGGCGCCCACGGAAGAGAGGTCGAGTTTCTGCCCGTGCAGGGCGCGGTTTTGCTGGACCGCTGCGGGGCGCAGCACAGTGGCGACAGCTGCGGTGTATCGAGCGCACGCTTTGCATGCGTTGTACCGATTGCGTCGCCTGGTTCGCTGCGTTGTTGCCCTCCTCTCCCTTCCTCCCTCCTGTTGTTTGCCTACCCCGCCTCCTGTATTGCCAATAGGCGTTGTGGACGTGGCGTCGCGGCGCTTCTTGCACGTCGCGGATGCATCGAATGCCGCCATGTGTTCGGCCCCGCGACGTCCGCAGTGCTTCCTCGATTCGTGACGAGGGGTTGCGGCAGGGCTCGCCTGTCTCACGATGTGCACGTTCCAACCGTGATGCGTGCTGCATTGAGGATAAAACTAGGTGTCGTGTCTTGCGGTGGGAAGAGAAGGTGACGACAGCTGCGCGCAGTTTGCAGCACCCAGGGAGGGGAAGGTATAGCTTGATCCGCGTAGGGCGCCACTCTGCTGGACAACCCAGGGGCGCAACAAAGTGGCGACAGCTAGTTGTCAGCACCCAGGGAGGAGGAGGGAGAGGGAGAGGAACGAGAGAGGGGGGGGGATAAAAGGAAGAGTCGGGATGCGGAGGGGGAGAGGAGGAGGAGAAGGATGAGGCGGGAGGAGGGATGGGGCTGGAGGAAGGAAGATGGAGGAAATAGCAAGAGTGCTACAAAGGAGGGTTGGGAGACACCTGGACTGAACGGGCATACCGCTGCCTCTGCAACGTCGTTCACGACTTGACTCTTCATGCAGTTGCCATCCTAAGCACACCAGACTACTGCGGGGTGGTTTATGATGCGGACAGCTGGGACGGGTGAACATGCACATATCACATGCGACCGACTACCATACGACGAAGAGTGAGACTGAACACTGGGAATGCTGTAAATCGCAATGCCACTCACAGCATGGCTGTCGAAAATGGCACTGGCCGGACGAGGTTCGCCGTGAAGATCCCATTGAGCAATGTGGCTTATGGTTGTGATAGACAAACAGACTTTTTGATCGATGCAAATGGGCGCGAGATTTGAGCCAGGTATCCCATTGTGTTCATAAGCGAACTGTCCTACGGTGTATCCATTGGTATCCCAAGCTGTGCTCACATGTGACATGCTCCTGAGTCAGCAGACATCAAAAGCGCCATCAACCGTTCCGAACAATGGGCCCCATACGCATCGGTCGAGATCGGAGGATCCCGTGTCTGCGGAGCTCGCCCTGCTTCTTCTGGAAGGGGAGAGGGTTGCGAAGCCCAGAACGCACGGGGGGCCTCGCGGCACCAATTGCCCTGCCTCCTCAGTCCTCGGCCTTATCCCGCAGCCTCCATCGTTCTACCCACTCTCTCCCCCTCCCCAGTCGTCGTTGCCATCGTCGCTCGCGTCGCCGCGGTCGTTCATCCATCGTCGTCGTGTCGTTTGTCGTCGTCGCCGTCGTCATTCGTCGTCGTCCTCGTCGTCGTCGGTGGCACCCTTATCCTCTGGGGTCTCGTGCTCCTTTGCGGGCGCACGCGATGTCAGCCTAGAATCATAGAACCTCTCCAGACCCCCGGCGTCGTCTTTTTCCATGACGTCGACACCCAGAAGTCTCGACCCACTTCCCTGGACCACCTGTTCATCCTGAGTCGCTTCTTGACGGTCCCAAGGGCCGGTAAGGCCCCCTGAGGCCAAACATACAATCAACCCGCATAGTAAGGATGGGCATCCTTCGCAAGGGTACCCTTGCATCCTTGCCCCTTCCGCTCGTCCTCGGCCACTTTTGCTGGCCGCTCCCCGCTCGAAAAGCTTCGGAAAGGCCTTTCAAGGCCCTTGCATCCTCATCGTGCGTCTTGATGATACGGGTCGACTGTAGAGAAACACCCTCCGCCGCGAGTTCCTCGCGACTCGAGGGGGCTTAGGCCTCCTCCCCCTCCTCCTCCCCCTCCTCCCCCTCGTCCTCCTCCTCTCCCTTCCTACCTCCAACTCCTCCTCCTCCTCCTCCACCTCCTTCCCCTCATCCCCCCTCATTCTCCTCCTCCTCGGACCTCTCCTCTCCTCCGTACTCCTCCTCATTCCTCCTTCATCCTCCTCCTCCTCCTCCCCCTCCTCCTCCTCCCTCCTCCTCCTCCTCCTCTCCTCCCCCTCATCATTCTCCTCCTCCTCCTCTCCTCCTCTTCTTCACTCTCCTCCTCATCCTCCTCATTCTCCTCTCCTCCTCCTCCTCCTCCTCTCCTTTTCCTCCTCCCCCTCCTCCTTCCTCCTCCATCTATCCTCCTTCCTCTTCCTCTGCCCTTCATCCTCCTCACTCCGCTCTCCTCATCCTCCTCCTCCTCCTCTCCTCCTCCCCTCTCATTCTCCTCCGCCTCCTCCTTCTCCTCTCCTCCCTCCTCCTCCTCCTTTCTTCCTCTCCTCCTCATCCTCCTCATTCTCCTCCTCCTCTCTCCTCCTCCTCTCCTCCCCCTCTCTTCCTCCTCCTCTGCCTCCTCCTCTTCCTCCTTCTCTCCCCTCCTCCTCCTCCTCCCTCTCCTCCTCCCCTCCTCATCCTACCTCCTCCTCCTCCTCCTCCTCCCCCTCTTTCGCCGCCTCCAGTCCCAGGTCCACCGGCTCTCCGAGGTCGCGGCGCTTCGTGGGCACGCCTGGATACATCGCCCCAGAGGCGCGCGCCCCCAGAGGGCGGAGGGGGGGGGAGGAGGAGGAGGAGGGGAGGAGGAGGAGGAGGAGGAGGCGGAGGAGGAGGAGGAGGAGGAGGAGAGGAGGAGGAAGAGGAGGGAGAAGGGGGAGGAGGAGGAGGAGGAAGGAGGAGGCGTTCGTGGAGGAGGAGGAGGAGGAGGAGGAGGAGGAGGAGGAGGCAGGAGGAGGAGGAGGAGGAGCAGGAGGAGGAGGAGGAGGAGGAGGGAGGAGGAGGAGGAGGAGGAGAGGAGGAGGGGGAGGAGGAGGAGGGATGAGGGAGCAGGAGAGGGAAGGAGGGAGGGAGGGAGGAGGAGGAGGGAGGAGGAGGAGGGAGAGAGGGAGGAGGAAGGAGGGGAGGGAGGAGGGAGGAGGAAGAGGCGGATGGCCGTAGCAATCTTGGCTCAGGAGGAGGAGGAGGATGGAGGCGTGAAGAGGAGGAGGAGGGAGGAGGGAGGGAGGGAGGGAGGAGGGAGGGGAGGGACGGAGTAGGAGGAGGAGGAGGAGGAGGTAGGAGGAGGAGGAGAGGAGGAGGAGGAGGAGGCGGAGGCGGACTATGTTTCGGACTATGTTATTCCGGACGGCCCCCGGGGGGTCCCCGAGGGGCCGGGCGACTCCCCGGCTCGGGAAAACATCCGCCCCCTGGGCCTTCGGCTCCCGCGCCTTGGGGAGCCAGGGGCGCCGCTGCCCCAGGGGTACCTTTCACGGGGGAGCGCGGCGCCCCCGTCCGCCAAGGGGTGTGGGATGGGCGCGTCCGGTCCCCCCGCAACGCCTCAGCCGCGGGTCCGCGTGGCGAGGGGGGCGGCCCCCTCCCACTGCACCATCTCCCACCCTGGGCTCCTCATGCGAAGAAAAGCGCGGAGGGGAGGGGCGGGGGGGAGGAGGCGACCATCCTCCGCGGCACCGTCGGGGCGCTACCGTTCGCGCCCCGCGTGGCCGAGTTCGGCCGGAACTCGGCCACGCGCTGGGCGGGCGGCGGCGCCCTCCCCCCCGCGCGCCGGCACCCCAGCGGCCCCCCCCCGAGCCCCCAACGAGAAGAGGAAAAGGGGGGGGAGGTGGGGGGTGGGCGGCCCTCCTCTGGGGCCCGCTGCCCCGTCAGCGCTCCCGTCCGCGTCCCGCGTGGCCGAGTTCGGCCGGAACTCGGCCACGCGCCGCGCGGGCGGCGGCGTCCTCCCACCAGCGCGCCGGCCCCCCAACGGCCATCCCCCGAGCCCCCACGAAAAGAACCAAGGGAGGGAGGAGGAGGAGGAGGAGGAGGAGGAGTAGGAGGAGGAGGGGAGGAGGAGGAGGGGGAGGAGGAGGAGGAGGCGGAGCCGGAGGCGGAGGAGGCGGAGGAGGAGGAGGAGGAGGAGGAGGAGGAGGAGGGAGGATAAGGTGGAGGAGGAGGAGGAGGAGGAGGAGGAGGAGGAGGGAGGAGGAGGAGGAGGAGGAAGAGGAGGAGGAGGAGGAGGAGGAGGAGGAGGGCAATAGGCTTGGCATCGCTTGGGCGTGTGCCTATTTTCTCGGCGAGGACCATCGAGGAGCATCGTGGGCCATCTTGCGAAAACATAAAACGCGCAAAGCCGACGCAAAAGCACGAGGAGTGAACGCCCGAGCGATACCTGCAGAGGTTTATGTCCTTGCCGGTATTATTTCTCCACTCGGGGGGGCCTGGACCTCCGACGTCCTCTTTTCAGTGCACACCGTGGCTCCCCGAAGGCCCGGGGGCCTGTTCTGAGGACCGGCATATTTCACCCCGAACCGCCTGAGGACGACTGAACTGCAGCAGCATTCCCACCCAGTGTTTGTACCCACGGGCTCTTACTTTTTTCGAGGAGGGACGGTGGAGGAGGGGGGAGCGGGGGGAAAAAGGGAGGAGGGAGGCAAAGGCAACGCTGAAGTTCACGCGGTCTGGCGCTTTCGCACAGCCGCTCAGGCAGCGGGGGGAGGGAGAAGGGCGGGGGCGGGGAGGGGGGAGGGAAGCGAGGGCGGGGGAGAAGGGAGGAGGGAGGGGGGAGGGAGGATCGGATCAGATCGGCGATCCGCGTGAGTACCAGCTGCGAGGTATCAACCAGGGGAGTGCGGCGACGCATGTATCGTCACAGTCCGGGGAGGGGAGGCGAGGGAGGCGGAGGGAGGAGGAGGGAAGAGGGAGGAGGAGGGAGGAGTGAGGGCCGAGGGAGGGAGGATGCAGGAGAGAGCGAGGGCTGGAGGGAGGGGGGAGGGAGGAGGAAGGGGGGAGGGAGGGAGGGAGGGAGGGGGCAGGGAGGAGAGAGGGAGGGGGGAGGGAGGAGGGAGGAGGAGTGAGGAGGACTCAGGGAGGAGGGGGAAGGAGGCAGGAGGGGAGAGGGAGGAGGGAGGAGGGAGGAGGGAGGGATGGATGGGGGGAAGGAGGAAGCGGCGGGGGAGGAAGGAGTGGATGGAGGAGGGAGGCATCGGCATCGGCATTGAAAAAACCTGCGGGCGAGCGCGCCAGATCCAGGCCAGTGAACAACAGGGCGCGGCGGCACGCCAAGGCCGGAAGGCGGCCGCTGCCGCGATGCCACTGGCGGCAGCACGACGCTAACAGGGTCGTCGTGCGCGGCGCGCGTCGAGGCCAAGCGCTCCAGGCCACGCCGTTCCTCTGCGTCGCGTTGATGCCGCCCGTTTTCGCCAGACCGCGCATGCACAGATGGGCTGGATATGTGCCCAAAGGTTTGCCTCATGGCCCTCCCCTCTTTAGTAACAGACCAACCCTGGAAACCAAATTCGAAGCTGCACACTTCACTACAGAGAGGAAAGAGCCAGACAGGCAGAGCAAACGAGCGAGGGGGCATGGGAGCCTCGACGGCCCGGGCTTGCGCCAACCCAGCCTGGAGAAGAGGAGGACACGTGGGGAAGGGGGGGGGGCTGAGAATGCAAGTGCGATTGCAACTTGACACATAGGCCTGGGTCCGACAATGTGGAGACATGCGACCAGTTCGAACGCTGCCACTGAATGAGCAGCAGCTGCCCACAACAACCTGCAACGCAGAGATGCGCATTCGACACTCAGCCACACGAGGTGGAAACGTGCACCGGATCGGGGGGCAACGCCCGAGCGAATAAAGGTTACAATTGATTATGGATGAACGTAGCCACAGAACGACACGAGACCAGAGATTCAGGGGGGGCAAAGGGGGATAGCCAGATGGAAGGAGGCAGACTGGAAGCCCCTAGCTGGAAGACAGGTTCGGGCAACCGGCAGGAACAAACTTGAAGTACTGGCACCGAGCGACAGAAGCCTGGAACAACATACAGACACGTGCAAATGACGAGCAGACACATACGCACTGTTTGATTGAGCGCACGACCCTACCAGCGCAGACCGAGGACAGGTCAACTGTACAACGAAGAGAGCGCTGGCCACAGTGCGCAATGCAGAGGTAAAGGGAGTCCGAAGGGGGCGACCCACAAACAGAGAACCTGGGTAGACCTACGGCAAGCCTAGACCAAACCCCAGGAAAGGAGGGGCAGCGGATGAAAAGGCTTGTTTTGAAGGAACAAGCTCTGGCAACGCAAGGCATCATTAACTGATCGTGCCAAAGGTTATGAGGAAATTGTGAGGGCACGCCTGAGATCGACGACCGAATCTAGCAATCCAAGAATCCATCTCTTGCGGGAACGCCTAGTCAATCCAGCAAGACAGGCACTACTGGTATCCTTGCCTTCATTGCACATCTAAGCGCTGCGCCAACGGCCATCGTGCGTGATAAGCCCGCAGTGGTGGCACGCTGGCGGCTTGCTGGGTAGGCACTTGAGGCAATCAAGCCAGCTACTATTGGCTCCCGACGCAGGCCATGATCTACCAGCGCGCGACTTGCACCGGGGAGGGGTGAGCTGCGTTTGAGGCACCCGCATCTGGCTCTCCGAGTCCCGTCGTGGCGGCTGGTCGTATCCAGACGCCTTGAGAGCG
>CAUYUJ010009459.1:0-32500 GCA_963575745.1 Prorocentrum cordatum | reverse complement strand
GGAGGAGGAGGAGGAGGAGGAGGAGGAGGAGGAGGGAGGAGGAGGAGGAGGAGGAGGAGGAGGAGGAGGAGGAGGAGGGGGAGAAGGAGGAGGAGGAGGGGAGGAGGAGGAGGAGGAGAGGAGAGGATGGTGAGGGGGCGGAGAAGGGGGAGGAGGAGGAGGGGGCGGAGAAGGGGGAGGAGGAGGAGGAGGAGAGGAGGAGGAGAGGAGGAGAGGAGGAGGAGGAGGTAGGAGGAGGAGGAGGAGGAGGAGGACCACGTGCCACGGAACGCCGAGGGCGTTACGCGACACGACGCCGCGACCCCACGCCGCAACTCACGCGGGCCGCTCACGCGCGGCTCGCCCCCCGCCGGCAGCGCGGGCGCCCTCGCGCGGCCTGCGCTCTCGCGGGAAGCCTACGCGGGCGAGCGTCGGCACAGCGAGCTCTCTCTCTTCTGAAGGTGCCCTGGGACACAGGAGGAGGAGGTGGAGGTGGAGGAGGAGGAGGATGAGCAGGAGAAGGAGGAGGAAGATGTAAAGATAGAGGAGGATGGGGGAGGCAGGCGTTCGGCCGGTGCGCGTCATCGCCGCCTCTGGGCATCCCCTGCTGCCCCCCTTGCGCTCTCTACGGCGTGCTGGCGGGCGCGGCGGGGGCGGGGCGGGGCTGAAGGGGCCCTGGGACACACGAATAAATACACACGAATCAAAAGATTCCCCAGATGTGTTCCTATATGTTCTGGGTTTTTGTCGCCCCCACCACTTCCCATATTCCGATCTTCTTCCGTCGCCCCCATGGGCGGAACCCTGTGCGTCGGGCGCCGCATGCGTGAGCAAGGCAGGCCTCCTCCTTCTGGTGCAGGCGCGAAGTAGAGCCAAAAAAGGACCCGGATCACGCTGGCACTCCTGGGCCCCCGACCTCCAGAGCCTGGACTCTCCCATCACTCACATCCTGGGCATCTCCGCGCGGCCCCCGAACACACCACACCCGACGTCGTGATCTTCTCGACACGTGGCGCTCCAGAGGCTTGGATCTCTTCCCAAGCACTGGCTTTTCATCCCGAGCAAATGTGTGACGGTCCTGAGGCCCTGCGAGGGCCCCCAGAAGCCGGCCATCGTTCTGTGTCCACGGCGTGTGGCGGTACGGGCCTGGTGGTTCTCGGGTCGGAGCTCGGGTCTCAGGACGATCCTGGCAGCCCCAGCACGCTCTCGGCGAGGCGCAGCTGCTGGAACGCATCCCGCGCCTGAACACCACAGGGAGCCGACGCAAACGTCCGAAGACCCCTCCAGGGGCGGGCGGCGAACGACGAGCCGTCGAACGGCGAGCCGTCGAAGGACGAAGGCGTCCCAGGCATGCGGCGGCCCCTGAAGCCCGGAACCTTTCCCCAGGGGCGTCGGTGTTTCATCCCGAGTCGGTTTTCGAAGGCCCCCCCCCCCCCCAGAAGCCGAAAACTTGGGCAGGGACCAACAGTTCCGGCATTCCTACAGGCCTCCAACACATGTTCTTAGGACAACAGAATGGGCCAATAATAAGAAACTAGTCTTACAACACAGACAGGACTGTCTGAGACGAGGCGGTCTCGGCACAAACTGTTCGATTCACATCTCGTGCAAACCAGAAGAGGTTACTAGAACACATTCTTGGGTGGGCGAGTCCGGACGCTTCGCCACTGCAGGAGAAACTGCCCAAAACATTCCGTCGTGATTTCCGAGCTCTCCGACTCCATGGGTTGTCCCAACGTCGGCCCCCCCCCAGAGATCTCGACCCATCCCCCAGGACCAGTTGCTCATCCTGCATCGTGTTTTTTGATAGTCCCGAGGCCCCGTGCGGGCCCCCGGCCGGGGGCCGAAGAGATTGAAAAACCTTTCGTCGTGCGTTTCTCATGGCTTGAGGGGGTCTGGTTTTCCTCGTTGAGCAGGGACCGACCGTCCCGGCCTTCCTATAGGCCCATCACGACATGTTCTTAGAAACCAAACATGTTCTTATAAAAAACGGTGTCCTCAGAACATAAGCCCGATGTCTTAAAGCAAGACGGTCCCAGCCAGGAACGCTCTAAGAACATCTCGTGGAAACCACACAGGGTTCTCAGAACATTGCTTGGCAGGCCTATGGGCACGCCAGGACGCTTCGCCCCTGCTGGACCTCGGCACGAGCATGCCTGGGGTCAGGGCCCAGCTGCGGGCCCTCCTCGTCGGAAGACCCCGCGGCCGCGAGCAGCGGCCTGCCGCCCGGCGGCGCCCGCCCGGACCCCCCGCAGCACCGCCGCCCGCTGCGCGCGTGGAGCGCCAGGCAGGCCAGCAGCGCCGTGGCGGCGGTGAGCGCGTCGGCCACGATCAGCTGGTAGGACAGCGACACGGGCGCGCAGTCCGCGCCAGAGAGCATGTGCAGGGGAAGGAACACTGGCACAAACATAAGGACTTCACGGGTCCGCGCGGACTTCACGGATCGGCGCTGGGGCCCCCTGGCGGCGCCTCCGGCGCCGCCCCTGGCGCGCTCCGCGCGCCCGGGAAGGGGGGTCAAGCGCGGATCCAAGAAATCCGCACGGACCTCCGAGATTTTTTGTTTCTGCCATTTTTCCTTCCCCTCATGTTGTGCACCTCGAGCCTGCGGAGCGGGCGGCGGGCAGGGCCGAAGCGGATGGGCGCGCCGCTCTGCGCCAGTGATTCGCGCCGCTGGCCGGGCCGCAAGATGGAGGCGCCAATGCCAGCAGCTCCGGGCTGAGCCGCTGCACCAGTTTCAGCCCCCCTCCCTCCCTCGCTCCCTCCCTCCCTGCCTCCACCGTGCCACTGGGCTGCAGTCCCAGACCCCCGACCGCAGGACTGACTCGGAACGTCGACCCCCAAAGTTCTCGACCAATTCCTCTGGACTGGCTTTTTCCATCCCCGGTCGACAGCCTGAAGGCCCGGGAAGGGCCCCAAGAAGCCGAAAACGGCAAGAAAAACCTCCCGTCATGAATTTGCACGACCCGAGGCTTCCGTAACGAGTAGGACAACGTCTTCGGGACACGCTGCAATCTCAAGCAAGGCGATGCGGGGCTGCCTGCCTGGGGGGCGTGGAGAGGAAGCTGGCCTACCCTCTGCTGCCGGCTTCTAATCCGAAGCCCTCCTACTTGGACGCCCGGAATGGGTACGGAAAAATGGGTACAATGCCCAACAGCGCATGTTGTCCAAAACCGACAGCCGCCGCTGTTGGGCCGGGGGCTTCGTGTCTTCAGGGAGCAACGTCCGCGGCGGCGCGGACAGCGAGCCCTGCTCAAAATGAACAGGGACTGCTGTTGGGCATCGCGCCCATCATCTCCATGCCCATTTCCATCGTCCCGATACCAGCTCTGAACAAGCTATCCGGGAACAACAAGCCCCCGCCGCGAACTCTTCACGACCCCAGGGGCGTCCTGGGGCCCTCCCTCCCTCTCCCTTCCTCCTCCCTCCTCCACCGTGCCAAGGGGCTTCGTTCGCGCCCGTGGACAAAGCACCGCGCCCCTCGAGCCTCCTCCTGCTCCTCCTCCTCCTCCTCCTCCTCCTCCTCCTCCTCCTCCTCCTCCTCCTCCTCCTCCTCCTCCCCCTCCTCCTCCCCCTCCTCCGCCTCCTCCTCCTCCTCCTCCTTCGCATGGGCAGCAGCGAGTCAGCACGGAAGCTGCGAGGGCGAGGGCGGGGTGGGCAGCGGCGAGCCTCTCCAGCACAGGGAGGCGGCAGCAGCGAGGGGGGTCGGCAGAGGAGCGCAGCGCGCAGGGCCAGGCCGGCGCGCAGGAGGAGGAGGAGGAGGAGGAGGAGGAGGAGGAGGAGGAGGAGGAGGAGGAGGAGGAGTGAGTGAGTGAGTGAGTGAGTGAGTGAGTGAGTGAGTGAGTGAGTGACCCCAATCGCGAAGCGACATCCGACGATTTACGAAGCCCGCCCCGCCTGCTTGGCCTTGCCCTGGACCTTCGGCCACTGGCCAGCGGCGATACGAGACAAATACTCGGACCTGGCGGAATTCGTGGTCTTGAGACACGGTTGTCCCAGACCCTTCAACATCTGACTGGCAAAGCACCCGCACCGACTACAGAACCAGAGCTTCAAAGTGCCGTGCAGGGTGAGTTGGTGCGAGGGATCTGCCCACCCCCCCGCTAGGTGCAACCTGACTCCAGACGGGACCCTGAAAAAATCATCGTGCACGTGGACAGGATGAAAACACGGGGTACTCCTCCAAACAGGAAGCCTAGCTATGGCAGCGGAGCTGGAGCACCTACTACACTTACGACCAGTCTCGTCAAACTGATGGGAGGTGGTGAAAGTCTGAATCGCAGAAAAGGCAGGAGGGGGGGGAGGAGGTGGCTCACGTTGTTTCTTCCCGAGAGGCTCCTGACGTTTCTCTGCGACGATGGTGTCGAGCGTGGCGCGGAGTAGGCGAAGCCGTACGAGTAGAACCCTCTGCTCCCACTGCTCAGCACGCACTCTCTCCTCTGCGCTGACCTGCACACGACTGGCGGCGGACCCTGCAAGTATATCAGCCACCGCATTACCCAAGATCATCCACATAGGAAATTTCCCAGATAAAGCGTCACGGGCCTCCAAATGTGAGTTGACGAACAACACCACAAACGAAGCAGGGTCCCTGGAGGAATCGAAAACATCACCAATACGATGCCAAAGATCGGCATCTGGTCCCGAGGGCTCTCGATACAATTTTGAGGCCCATCCTTCAGCTACATATTCATTGTCCGTCGTGTGCACCACTCGGCCCGACGAATGTTCAGCGGTCAAGAGAAGGGCCCGAAGCTCTCCACGAGAAACTGACTGCCGTTCTCCTGCCAGCCCTCCAGACATCGAGCTGTCGATCTCGAGGGGTTCGAAGGAACTGATACAGGCAACCGAAACGCCCACGCGGCGATACCTTGTGTGCCCCGATAAAACACCGCCGCTGGCATCTCCAAACAGAAAGATCGGGGCGTCCCGCGAGCCGTGTCCGAACGTCCCTGTCACAAGAATCTCTCCTGATGCCTGCCAGTGCTCCTCCTGCGACGGAGGCGAAACCTGAACTAGATGGGATGGGAGAAGCCCGCGGAGCCAGAAACATTCCATGGATTCCCAGCTGGAATAGGCCTCCCCCACCAAACATTCTGAACACTTGTAAGCTGCGGCTTCAACATTGTGACTGCAGCCCCACATGCGATGGAATGGGGTCTCTGGAGCCTCACCGCACCGAGGGCACTTCGTGTCGAAGGGCTTGCCCTTGGTCGCAAGGAACTCCCCGCGGCGAGAACGAGTCCAGTACCTTCCAGCTGCGATAGTGACCAGTAGTTCTGCAAGCCGAGCTCCACGGTCGACCGACTGCAATTGTGAGTACAGCTGTCGCAAGGACGTGCAGTCGATGCCGCCTTCCATGCCACCGCCACAAAAGTGTCGAGATGCCTGCTCCCACAGAGACGAGCGGATAGAATTCTGCACGTCGCGAATGAGGTGGCCAAGGTCATCGACATCAGGCCATCCTGTCCACGCTGAGTCGGGGAAATGCCATTCGATGGACTCGTCCTGTGGATCGGCTGCAGGCTTGAACCATTCGATAGCTGACCTTGGGTCCCATCCGTTATTCAACAACAAAGTGATGACAGCAGAAACTGGTCCACGTATGTGCCGCGTGCGCTGCCCTGATGGGATGGCACGAAGCTTCTCCACCAGGGGGTTCCACGCGCGGCAAACTCCACGTCTAAGCCCTGGCTCCTCCTGCCAAACTCGAAACCATTGTCGTAACATCTCTTCTGGAAGTTTGAGTGCTGGGTCATGCGGAGCTCGTAGTGCCAGGACCGTGGTGAGACAGCGACCCTTGGACGGGGCCGCCACCACAGCGCCTAGCCGCTGTCGAGCCTGGCGTAGGTAAACACCGTACGTGCCGTGTATCTGGTGTCCGTATAGCCCAGCCGCCTGAGCTCCGAGACGCTCCAGCTTCGATGTGATGGCATATCGTCGCCCTGCACGAGCGAATTTGCGTACCTTGGTGTTCATCAGCCGATGCTTGTCCGCTCTCCTGCGTCTCGTAGCCCGAGCATGACGACCGCCCCCTCCTAGGTCCGTGCCAAGGAAGCCTGCGGTACGTTGTGCTCGCACTTGGAAACCCGCAACTCGAAGGGTACGGCACACCTGAAGAGCATCTGAATGGTGAGCGCACACCACGAGGAGGAGGAGGGAGAGAAGGATGGGGAGAAGGAGGGGGGAGGAGGAGGAGCAGGGGGAGGAGGAGTGGGAGGAGGAGGGAGAGAAGGATGGGGAGAAGGAGGGGGGAGGAGGAGGAGCAGGGGGAGGAGGAGTGGGAAGGGAACGAGGAGGGAGGAGGAGGAGGAGGAGGAGGAGGAAGGAGGAGGAGGAGAAGCAGAATGAGGATGAGGATGAGGATGAGGATGAGGATAAGGATGAGGATGAGGATGGGGAGGAGGAGGAGGAGGAGGAGGAGGAGGAGGAGGAGGAGGAGGAGGAGGAGGAGGAGGAGGAGGAGGGCGGCGCGCATGAGGGCGGCGCGCAGGACGAGGGCAGTCCTCCGAGATGGACGCTGCTGCACCCTGGCTTAGGGACGTGGAGCCCGCGGAGTCTCATACATGATCCGGGGTCCCCCACAGGTGGGCGCCCCCCCCCCCGCAGATGGGATGGGTCCCAGGGTTCCACAGCCGCCCCCCCCAGATGGGATCGGGAGCGGACGACGACGACGACGACGACGACGACGACGACGACGACGACGACGACGACGACGACGAAAACGACGACGACGACCACCCTCCACCACGCCACGCCTCCAGGGCCACGACCACAGGGCGGGATGTGCGGGACCCGTCCCATTCGCGAGGCCTCCGCGAGGCTCACGGGCGCACCCGTCCAGCGCGGAGGGGGGGGCGCGATCCCATTAGCACTGGGGGGGATCCCTGGATCACAGGGGCTCCATGAGGAGTAGGTGGAGGAAGAAGTGCTCGCTCCCGCCTCAGCGCCGGTAGCAGTTTTGGAACGCTGGGGGGCCCGATGCTGTATTTTTCCAATCCAAACGCCCTCTCCAAAAACATCGGGTATCGCTGAAGACCTGTGATTTTAATCTGTCAGGCCGGCTGGGCTTTTAAGCCAGTGGCTCTTTCCCTCGCCGGTACCTTTTTACTTCTGGGATGTTGCGATAACCACCTGGAGCCTCCCCCCCCAAAAAAAGGAAGAAAGAGTGGCGTAAGCATAAACTTTCGGTGGTCCGCGCAGGGTTCTCGGCTGCAGGCGCTGGAGCCCCCTGGCGGCGCCGGAGGCACCGCCCCCGGCGAGCCCAGCGCCAGGGAGGTGGGGTGTCCAGCGCTGGCTCAAGGAATCGGACCTCTGCACGTCTACGCTTGCTTGACAGAGGCTCGCAGAGGTGCTCGCAGGGCTCTTCGAGGTCTTCTCGCTCTGGGTCGCTCTACAACAGCTGCGCCTCGCCAAGAGCGTTTCTGGGGACACCCGAATGGGCCCAGGCCGCTGGAGGCCCGAGTTGTGGCCCAAAGACCGCCGTGGGGACGGGAGAGAGAAGAGAGAGGATCGAGAATCCAAATGTTTGAATGCTTTTCTGCCCTCTTGAGCTTCCGTGTGCGTTCTCGTCGCCCCTGGAGCCTCCTCGAGATCCTCATCAGAACACGCCCCAGGAATAGGTCTGGGGAGTAGCGGCACCGGTATGGTTTAGTCCCCCCACTGGGGCCGCCCTCGACGGCTTGCGGCTCTGGCAGGTACCCCATCTGCTGGCCTGTGTACCTCGTGCGCGCCCCAGCCGACGGCACTTCGGCACCGTGCTCCTCACATGGCCGCCCCTCCTGGGACCCAGACGCCCTCCCGAAGCCCTCCGCAGTCCGTTGCCCGCGCCTGCCCCAACGGTCGAGATCGAGCGTGCTCGGACGACACCACCCCTGCGCACCCAGCAAGGCAGCACTGCCCTTCGCAGGACTCCCCAGTGCCTGGGGCCGCAGCACCCGGCTCCCAGGACCTCCTGCTCCCACGGCTAACCGGCCTCGAACTTATCATCCATACCCCTAAGATTGACAAGCTCAAGGCCGACGACACCCTTAGGGACGTGCCCTCGGAAACCGAGGGATCCCCCAGCATCGGCACCGAGATAGAGGCGATGCCGAGCGTGGGGATCGGGATACGTCTCATGAGCTGGCGCACGGCGCAACCTTCTGTGTCCCCCTCCTCTCGCGGCCGCTCCTCCTCCCGCTCTCCGGGCTCCCCCGCGTGCGTATCACGGATCCGCTCCGCTGCGGCCCGGCGCGGGCTCCGACCGAAATCCGCGCGTGCTCCGAGCCCGCTCGGAAGAGAAACACGGACCGCCGCCGCCGAGAACCCCCCGGGGGTTGGGACCGACCCCTGGGCGGCTGCACGCCTGAGCCTTGACCTGCGCTGGGTGGCACTCGGCCGTGCCTGTGGGTTCTCGGTGGCGGCGGTCCATGTTCCTCCCCTGACCCACCTCCCAAAC
The DNA here is from genome assembly GCA_963575745.1 of Prorocentrum cordatum. NCBI lineage: Eukaryota > Dinophyceae > Prorocentrales > Prorocentraceae > Prorocentrum > Prorocentrum cordatum. Next base: position 24,084 of record CAUYUJ010009459.1, on the reverse strand, counting down.
ATTAGGAGGCAACTACTGGGAGGCCTTCGTCGGAAGGATTACGGCAAATTGAACCCCATGGGGGGCTTCTGCGCGGGATTAGGCCGCGGAAGTAAGCGGGATTGAGCCGGATCCAACAGGATCATGCCGGATGGAGCGGGATCTCGGACCCGGCGAAAGGCAGAAGTTGACCTCCCAGGAGCTGCATCCGAGCAAACGAAAGTTCGAGTCGCCCCAGGTACCAGCTCACGGGATTCAGGCGCCAGCGCGGCAGCTCGGGGAAGGGCACGCGGTTCAGGGCCAACGCCAGCCCGGCCGCGAGGAGCAGCGACGCGGCCGCCAGCGCCACGGCGGACGACGACGCGAACGCCCGGAGGGAGGCCCTCGAGGCCAGCCAGGCCGCCGCGGCAAGCGCAAGGGCTCCGAGCAGCACCGCGGCCGTGTACCACACGGACCACTGGGGCAGCCGACGCACCGAGGAACAGACAATCACACAGGCGTCAACTTTCGGAGGTCCGCGCGGATGTCTGGGATCGGCGCCGGACCCCCCTCCCTGGCGCGCGGAGCGCGCCAGGGGTGGCGACGGAAGCGCCGCCTGATCCGACAAATCAGAGCGGACCTTCGAACATGTCGGTTCATGCAATTTTTCGTTCCCCGGCATGCGTGCCCCGCACCATGCCGACCACGGCCGACGAGATGCGGGCCGAGTGGTCCCGCGCATCGCCGGACGAGCCGCCGTCGGAGGCGGAGCAGCTCTCGCTGAGGCGGTAGAGCGTCGACCGCATGCTCGGCGGCCCGGCGGGGCCCGCAATCCTGAGGCGCACGCAGACGTCGAGGGCGTCGGGGCCCGCGGGGGAGCCCACCTGGAGAAGGAACCAACACAGGCACGAGCCCGACCTCGCAGAGGTCCGCGCGGACCTCCTCTTGGATCGGCGCTGGCATCCCCCCCTCCCCGTCCCGGGCTCGCGGTGCGGAACTCTACGTCCCCAGACACGCCTTGATGTTACCAGCACGGGGCTCCCTGAAGTCCTCACCATTCCCCAGGGTCTTTTCATCCCGAGAAATTTCTCGACGGCCCCGGGGCCCGGCGAGGGCCCCCTGGAGGTCGAAGACTGCCAAGACCTTCTGTTGTGCTTTTTGTAAACGGCCCGACGCTGTCAGGGCCTGATGGTTTTCGGGTCAAAAGTCCAATCTCTGGCTGACGTTGGTGACGATCCAGGCAGCCCCGGAACGCTCTCTCGGCGAGGCGCAGCTGCCGGCACGCCTCCCGAGGCAGAGGGACGCCTCCCGGCACCGACGCAGGCGAACGCGAAAACGCGTGTTCTTCTTCGGCCACCGTGAGGTTCAGGGCCTCCTCGCAGACGGCCAGGACGCGCAGCGACTCGTTGCACGCGCCCTGCGGCGCGGCGGCCCGCCGCGCGGCTGGGGCGGGGCTGCCGCTGCGCGGCGGGCCGGGCGCCGGGCCGGGCGTGGCGCAGAGCTCGGCGGACACGAGCGGCGGCAGCTCCCCCCAGTGGTCCTCGATGCTGGGCGTGAGCTTCAGCTCCCCCGCCAGCGAGGCGGCCCTGGCGCGCCGCAGGGGGGCGGGGGAGGAGTAGGAGGAGAAGGAGGAGGAGGAGGAGGAGGAGGAGGAGGAGGCGGATGAAGGGGGAGGAGGAGGAGGAGGAGGAGGAGGAGGAGGAGGAGGAGGAGGAGGAGGAGGAGGGGAGGAGGAGGAGGAGGAGCAGGATGAGGAGGAGGGCGGGCGGGCCAGGGGCCTCCGACGATGCGAGTGTGCGTCGGCTGCCCGTCTTCGGACCCCTTCCGGCCCAGGCCCGGGGGCCGACCGCCGACGAGCGCTCGGCACGGTGGCTCCCAGACCTCCGACGACGGCTGCGGGTCAGGTCGGGCGCTCTTTCTTCGGATCGGCCCCCGGGGGCCGCTCTTGGGCACTGCTGCCATCGCGGACGGGTCCGGGACGGAAAATCCACCCCTCGGGAGGAACGGGGCGGGGAGCAGGCGCTGGCGGATTGAACAAAAGCAGGTCGGAACATGTTTGGAGAGTCCAGCCTCTGCCTACCTGCCTCATGACTTTCCTCCTCCTCCTCCTCCTCCTCCTCCTCCTCCTCCTCCTCCTCCTCCCTCCTCCTCCTCCTCCTCCTCCTCCTCCTCCTCTCCTCCTCCTCCTCCTCTCCTCCTCCTCCTCTCTCCTCCTCCTCCTCCTCCTCTCCCTCTTCTTCCTCTTCCTCGTCACCATCATCACTACCATCATCAACATCATCATCATCATCATCATCATCATCATCAGCATCAGCATCATCATCCTTGTCATCCTCCGCAGCATCATCATTGTCATCCTCGCCATGGTCGTCATCATCAGCACCCTCATCCTCAGCATCAGCATCAGCATCATCACCAGCATCAGCATCATTGCCGCCCTCATCATCATCATCATCAACATCAACATCATCAACATCACCATCATCTTTTTCTTCATCCTCAGCATCATCATCATCATGTTCCTCCGGATGCCGCTGCTGCGAGATCAGTCTATTGTTCGAAGTGGCTGGTGGCAACAGTAGCACCCCCGCCACCCAGCACACACCCCGTTGTTACGGTCTGCCTTGAGGCCTCCGAGGAACATCGCTCTCCCGCGCCGCGCAAGCGAATGGAGCTCGTGCGGAGTCCGCGGCCGACGCACGCGAAGGTGGGCCCAAAGTGGCCAGGTCCCCGAGCGCGCGCGCGCGGGATTCATCCCTGTCTCCCCACTCCAGCGCCCGCGGAGGCGAGAAAGCAGAGCGAGGGAGCCTTCCGAGGTCGCTCGTCCGCCAGCTGAATCGAGCAGATGCCGAGAGGCATCGAGCATCGGGGCCCTGTGGAGAGTCGGTCTGGTCATGACCATCCTCCGAACTGCCCGGCTGATCTCAAGCGGGCCCTCTAGCGGGGCGAAAGAGCGCGTACCTCTTGGGCCCGCGGTGGCAGTTTTTGGGGCCGCTTGGGGCTCGTTCTGAGGAGCGCTCCTCGATCCCCCCGCGTCTGTACCCCCCTGGTGGCCGTCCGCCCGGCCCTCTCCGTCCCCTCATCATCATCATCATCATCATCATCATCATCATCATCATCATCATCATCACCACCACCACCATCATCATCATCATCATCATCACCACCACCACCACCACCACCATCATCATCATTCATCATCATCATCATCATCATCATCATCATCAAGCATCATCGTCATCCTCATCCTCATCCTCATCCTCATCCTCATCCTCATCCTCATCCTCATCTCATCCTCATCCTCATCCTCATCATCATCATCATCATCATCATCATCATCATCATCATCATCATCATCATCATCATCATCATCATCATCATCATCATCATCATCATCGTAAGCATCATCACCACCATCATCATGTTCCTCGTGGTGCCGCTGTCTCTCGGCCCTCCTGGAGACCCAAACATCCTCCGATGCGTCTCTTCCAACCTCGGGCGGGTGGTAGGGGGGGTGACCTGAATGGGGGGTGAAGGAAAGGGGCCCTGAATGGCCCCTTTGGGGCCTTTTCCTTCACCCCCGATTTGTGTCACCCCCCCATTGATAGGGGAACGAACAATGACATAAACATGATAACTCGGAGGTCTGCGAGGATTTCTCGGATCGGCGCTGGGGCCCCCTGGCGGCGCCTCCCGCGCCGCCCCTGGAGCGCTCCGCGCGCCAAGGAGGGGGGCCCAGCGCGGATCCAAGAAATCCGCGCGGTCCTCCGAGTTTTTATGTTTACATGTCATTTTTCGTTCCCCTAAGGGTGTGCGCACCCAGGGGAGGGTCCCGTGCCTATCTGAGAAATCCGCGCGGACCTCGAACAGTTCATGACGGTTCTGTTCTGCCGTCATGCCTTCTTTTAGCTCGCCTGCCGAGGCCACAGAACGAGGACAACGATCCCAGATGTCCGACGTCGTGTTTTTTGTTGGACGCCCGAGTTATCTGGGGTAACTCGGGCCCGGGGTAACTCGGGTTCGGAATCCCGAAAAACGAACCCGAGTTAGCCCTGACCCGAGCTACCCCTGACGATTTGGGGCTCAGGACGCCCGAATTACCCGGGGTAACTCGGGCCCCGGGTAACTCGGATTCGGAATCCCGAAAAGCGAACCCGAGTTAGCCCTGACCCGAGCTACCCCTGATGATTCGGGGCTCTGATTTTTGGCAACGAGGCCCCTCAAAGTCTGGACCCCTTCCCGAGGGCCAGCCCTTCGTCCCGAACCGCCTCTTCACGGCCCCGCAGGGCCCGGCGAGCGCCGAAGAGCGCAAAACCACCGCCCCTCGCGGCTTGCCCACGACGCGAGGCTGCATGGCCTTCCGGCCCTCGCTCGGGCACCCCGCTGCCGTCGGGGGCGCTCCCCCCGCAGCCCGGGGGCGCGCGCGGCGAGGCGCAGCTGCTGGAACGTATATCCCGAGGCAGGGAAGCTCCTGGGGACCTCCGGAGACATCCCGAACGACCTCTGGCCTGGGGATGCCGGACGCCGAACTTCGAGCCGCGAGCATGCCTGGGCCGAGAGGCCACCAGGCAGTGCCAAGGGGGGTCACCACCGGGGGGCCGCCCGCTCCTCAGGGAAACGGACCCCCGTGGATACCCCAGAAGCCCTCCTCCTCCCTCCCTCCCTCCCTCCTCCCTCCTCCCTCCTCCCTCCTCCCTCCTCCCTCCCCCCTCCCCTGGGACTCCTCAAGCCCCAATTTCCAGGAGGTGGTGGCACTGGAGGCCTCCTGGATGGGGTCCGAATAGATGGGGTCGGAACATCGGCCCGCATCGGCGATGCATCGGCGACGCCGGCGATGCATCCGCGACGTGGGCGTGGGGAAGATCGGGCTCCACGTCGAGCCGCATCGCCGATGCGTCGGCCATGCGGCGCGATCCTCCGACCCCGTCTGCTCCGACCCCATCCGGGGAGGCCTGTAGGCAGCCCTGCAGGCGATGCCCCCTCGGCGGCGCGCTTGGACTAGGAGGAGGAGGAGGAGGAGGAGGAGGAGGAGGAGGAGGAGGAGGAGGAGGAGGAGGAGGAGGAGGAGGAGGAGGAGGGAGGAGGAGGAGGAGGAGGAGGAGGAGGAGGAGGAGGAGGTGCGTGTGGCACGGGCGCCAGCCGCCCCCCGGAGATGGCCCACGGGCCAGCGCGGCGGTGCGGCGGGTGGCACCCCCAACGGCGGCGGACCGCAGCTGCCCCTCTGGGCCTGCCCTTGCTGGTGCACGCGCGGCCCGAGGCCACGACCCCTTCCCCGAGGTGAGAAGAACAGGTATCGTGTTGGGAGGAAGGGGTGCGGCCGCCTACGGGCAAGGGTATCCGCATGTCTCCCAACCCCGTCCTCCCGACCCGGTCATTGTCTTCCTGACGAGGGTGCAGTCCACCCGTACGATAGGGACGCACGACAAGGGTGCAAGCGCCTTGAAGGGCCACGTTAGCGTTTGTCGAACGAGGTTGGCCAGCGAAGGTCGTTGAGGATATACCGACTGAGCAAGGATGCAAAGATAGCCTTGGAAAAGGGCTCACCCATACTATGTGGGTTGACTGCAATGTTTCTCCCCGGATCCGCTTTCGATGGTCTGGTGGGCCCAATCACGAGCCCCCGCAGGCCGAAAAGCGAGGAATTGTGCCTGGATGGGACAACAAAATCCATCGTCGGATATCTGGGCCCCTAATACTGGCGACCCCCACTGGCACTGCTCGGCGGCGAGCTTGGGGGGGTGGGCGTTGGGAAGGAGGAGGCCTTCTCAGAAGGCGGCGGGGCTTCTCAGAGGCCCTCCAGCCCTCTGGGAGGTCTTCTGCGTCTCGCGGGGAGGCTCGGGAAGTGTATCGGACAGCCTGGAATTCTGTGCCCTCGGGGGGCTCAGGAAGCATCTCGGACAGGCCGGGGGGACCCCCGAGCCTTCTGAGGAGGCCCGCCCCTCCTCGCTTCCCCCCGCGGGCTCGCCGCCGAAGTGCCCGTGCTGGTCAGGAGGGAGGGAGGGAGGGACGAGGAGGAGGAGGAGGAGGAGGAGGAGGAGGAGGAGGACGAGGAGGAGGAGGAGAAGGAGCGGGAGGAGCGTGCTGACCGCTTTCCGCCGCCGCCGTCGCCGCCGCCGAGGCGGCCTGCTGACCCCGACGAGCAGCTGCCCGTCGGGCAGCTCGCGGCGGAGGCCCGCCACCGCGCCGCCGATGGCCTCCACGGCGAGCACCGCCCGCGACAGGTTGGGGCAGTTGGGCTCCGCGCCCGCCGCCGCCTCGAGGGGGCCCAGGCGCTCTGGATTAGAAGCCGCGTTCGCGCAGATCGCGCTCCGCGAGGCGCGATCCGCGCGATGCTCTTCGGGCCGTGGCGCCGCCGCCCCCCCCCCCCCCCCCATTCGGCATCGGATGGGGCACCCATCGCGCCTCGCGCTGCCATCGCCCACACCGCGGAGACCCGAAGCACGACTGCAGTGGGTGCCAGGGCCACAAGGAGCCCTCCGCGAGAAGCCCAACCCCGAGAGCCCAGGACGTCCATGTATGCTTGGTGTGGGAACGCCACGCTTCCCACAGCACAACCATCGAAACCCAAGAAACCCAGGGCACCCTGGAGGCGAGCAGGGTGTTTCCTGGCATGGGTCCCCAGCGTATAAAAACTCGGAGGTCGGCGCGGATTTCTCGGATCGGCGCTGGACCCCCCTCCCTGGCACGCGGAGCGCGCCAGGGGCGGCGCCGGAGGCGCCGCCAGGGAGCTCCAGCGAGGATCCGAGAAATCCGCGCGGGCCTCCGAGTTTTTATGTTTATGCCATTCTTCGTTCCCCGAGTAATTTCGCACCCTCGCGGTGACTAGGCAAGCGCGTTCCGCTACTCGCAAAGGCACTACTCGCAAATGGCCTGGATCCGCCGTGGGGGATCTACGATATATTGCATCGAGGCGAACGTGTTTTTTTGTCGGACGTTCGCGAGCAGGCACTTTGCGAGTAGCGGAACGCGCTCGGCGAGTGACCCTGGTCGGCTACACGTAAGAGTGACCCTGGGTAAGAGTGACCGTTGGTGCGCGGCTTCTGGGGGGCCGCGCAGAGGCCAAATCCAGGCGCGCTAGCCGCTGCTACCGTTTCGCGTTCGGCTATCTGGGGGCCCATCTGTGCCCGCACTACAGGTCACTCCGGCGAAGGGCCACTCTTACGTCTAGTCGACCTGGCACCTCTGGCAAGGTGACGATCTCTACTCGGGGCGACCCTCCTCGCCCTCGGCCCCTACGCAGAGGGCCCGTTGTCGGACCCTCGGGGCCCTGCAGCAGGGCTGCAGCAGGGACCTGGGAGGAAGAGCTATACCTCGGTCGGGCATGCCCTCCTACAGGCGGGCTTCGGACGAAACTTTAAAACGTAGTAGCCAAAAACCCTTAAATAACTAAACATAGTAGAAAGATCGTCCCCATGTCATATTTTAGCTATGTTTGAATATACCTCCTGAGAGGGACGTGCCCGACTTAAAACGGGATGTATACCCGAGGGGAAGGGCTCGGGACCCAGGGCCAGCGGATCGGAACAATCACATCGGAGGACCCAGACTTCCGGCGCCTCAATGTTTTCGAAGCACGGGCCCCCGACCTCTCGACCACTTCCCCGGGACAGGCGTTTTTTTCATCCCGAGCGGTCCTGTGGACGGTCCTGCGGCCTGGTAGGGGCCCTGAGAGGCCGAACTCGAGGAAAAACCCTCCGTCTCGACTTTCTCGAGACGACCGATGTCTGGGAATGTCTGGGGGAGGAGGAGGAGGAGGAGGGGGAGGAGGAGGAGGAGGAGGAGGAGGAGGCGGAGGAGGAGGAGGAGGAGGAGGAGGAGGAGGCAGAGGAGGAGGAGGAGGAGGAGGAGGAGGAGGAGGAGGAGGAGGAGGAGGAGGAGGAGGAGCGGCCAGCGTCTGGACAGCACGAACGCTGAAGCGTTTCGCCGCGTCTTATGCCTCAGGGAGTCCCCGCCGGGCCCCGCCTGGGGCCGTCAAGGCCACGGCTGCGCGCCCGCCGCAAAGCGGGGGGGCGGCCCAGGAATCATCCCCCGTGCGCGCACGCTGCGCGATTCTCTTCGCCCTCTGGCCCTGGGGCCCTCGCAGATCGGTGAGGCTCGAGGGTCGACTACACGCAGGAGGTGGCCCTGGGGCGATGTTGTTCCCATCGTACTTGAGGGGCCACATCCCAGGAAAAAGTTCGAGCACCCAGGAAAGGATCGAAACAGCGTCGAGGGAGTATTGCCTCCCAGGGCCCGCCCCGCGAAAACCCTCCAGTTTCGGTGCTTTCTTGGTGCTCGAAATTCTTGCTGGTGGTCAAGGCAAATGGTTGGAACATAAGAACCCTGGATAAGCATGACCTTTGGTGCGCGGCTTTGGGGGTGCCGTGGGGGGACCAACCGCGCAAGACGCCACTACCGCACCTCGTCCGGCGATCGGGGGACCCCAGTGGGCCCGCACCAAAGGTCAGTCTTGCGAAGGGTCACCCTTACTTTTTGATTTACGGCCCGCAAGGAGAAGTCCAAAGGGCGGTATGACCGAGGCTGGGGCACAGCGCCAGTTAATTGGCGCGAGAGCGCGCGAAATGCATCTGCAAACCAAATTAGGAAGAGAGGCGGCCACAATTGGGCAACCACCGAACACAGGCCGGACCCGCAGGTGGGGCCGAAGGGTCACCCTTGCGCGCAGTCGAGAAGAATGCAGCAGAAAGACCGGCTCCCGGGCGCCAGTCGTGACCACCTGCGCTGCGGCGACTTTTCGCGACGGCGTCGGATCTCAGGGCCCAGCGTGTTGGAAAAATGGAGACGCAGGTCTCTCGCCGTTCGCAGCCTCTGGGCGTCCGCGCCCACCGAGGCAGTGGGCGGAGCTCCCTGCGAGGCCACGATCTGCGTGAGGGGTGCGCCGCGATGGGAGAGGGCAGGGAGAGGACGGAAAGGAGTGAAGCGAACGAGGAGCCAGGGCGGCGCTGCGAAGCAAACACAAGCCAACACAGCATGGTTGAACAAGATGGGGAGGAGTGAGGAGTGAAGCGTCCGCGCGGCGGTGCGGAGCCAAGACGAGAATCCAACGTCTCGGGATGCTGGGAAACATGTTGTTGCAATGCCACTGGCCCTCCATGGAACCATGGAGAAATTTACGGGTGCCTTGGGGACAGCTATTTGGCTGTCTTCGGGAGGAGGGCTTTAGCGCTGTCTTCGGTCAACGGTGGGGCCTCTTCCTGGAGGCCATCTTAAGGCAATCAGGGCAAGACGGACAAACCGCATCATTGCGCAACAGTGTGACAACGTGACTGTGGCTGCAGCCTGAGTACAACAATGAGCTCCTGCGACGGTGTTCCCCAGCGTGATCACGGGGTCGGTATACAAATGCGAATACGACAGATTTCCGCAACCTTCTCTCACATGATCATACCACAAGCCGATGCCGCTGTCGCTGGTCCAGCCATACCCACAATACGCTGCGACATCTTGCTTCCGACATAGCTGTAGGCCCTTGCGTGCGCAAGCTTGTGCAGCTTGACCCTCGCTGTAGCAATACCCATGAGCAACTTGACTCGGACCATAACTTGTACAGCTCGATCCTGGCGATGGTATATACTGGTATGCCGCCTGCGTGGGCCCCGGGGTAGGCATTGGAGCGGGATCCAGTGTTGGCACTGGAGTGGGCATCATCGTAGGAATCAAACCTTTAGTCGTCGTGACGGATACTCTGGAACTACATGTGGCCATGTGGGGACCATCTTCAAAGGATCTCGACTCTCCGCCGTCCCCACAGCACTCTCATGGAGGAGATCGAGCCATAGTACGCCCCTGGTGCTCCGCCCCCTTTCACGTCTTCTCCAGCCTCATCCTCCTCCTAGTCCACCTCATCCAAGTCTCCACACACTCCTCACACTTTTCATCCGCCTCTCATTCTCGGCAGTCTCCTGCTTTGAATCGGCCACAGTGGGACAGGAAGGGGCGTGCGGAAGAGCAGGCGGAGAGAACGATGACGAGGAGGAGGAGGAGGAGGATAAAGCCAAAGTGGGCAAGTCGAAGCGGGACGACGCCAAGGGATGAAGCGGAAGAGGTGAGCCGTGGAGAAGGCAAGGAGGCGACCAGGGTCCCGACCCCGGAACCTGAAGGGTCTGCCTGTTCGGCCGAAGGTTCTGATCCTTGCCCCCTCCACAGTAGCTTCCTCCTTCTGTTCCTGGCCGTCATCCTCCCGGTCGTACCTTCTGCCCCTCGCCACCGTGACAATGCTCTTCTCCTCCCTTCCCCCACTCCTCGCCCCTTGCCTTCCTGCACCTCCTCCTCCTTCTGCTGCCACCCTTCGCCTCCCAGGCCTGCGCCGGATCGAATCGCTAAGTCGGATCGGATCGGAAACGGGTCGCGTCGCCAGCGAATCGTCCCGAATCGAATCGAGATCGGATCGCTGCGCCTGGCTCTGGCTGGCCATGGGTCGGTGAATCGAGCCGAATCGAATCGAATCGGAATCGCGGCCCTGGCCCGCGAAGCGAGTCGTACCGGATCGATCGCAGGCGGCCCTGCCTCCCCCCGCCCTGCTCCTCTCCTGGGAAGCCCCTAGAGCTGAACAGAGCTGGGCAGCACCGTAGGACCCCGGCTCCTCCTCCTCATCGAGGCCGCCCGAATGGCGCCCGAGCACCTCTGGGGTCCAAGGATGGAGCGCCGCCGACGCACCAGTGACGTCGGGACGAGCGAAGCCCAGGCTCCGAGGTCGAGCCGCACCGCCGATGCATCGGTGAATGCTGCGCGCTGGTCCGACAAGCTCTGCTCGAACCTCATTTTTCCTCCTCCTCCTCCTCCTCCTCCTCGTACTCCTCCTCCTCCTCCTCCTTTTCCTCCTCCTCCTCCTCCTCCTCCTCCTCCTCCTCCTCCCTCCTCTTCGTTCTCCTCCTCCCTCTCCTCCTCCTCCTCCTTCTCCCCCTCCTCCTCGTACTCCTCGTACTCGTCCTTCTCCGCCTCCTCCTCCTCCTCCTCCTCCTCTCCTCCTCCGCGTACTCCTCCTCCTCCTCCTCCCCTCCTCCTCCTCCTCCTCCTCCTCCTCCTCCTCCTCCTCCTTCTCCTCCGCGCGACCCCAGTCGCCTCGGGAAGTGTCTTCGAAGTGTCTCCTCCTCCTTCTCCCCCTCCTGCTCCTCCTGTGCTCCCTGTGCTCCTGCTCCTGCTCCTCCTCCTCCTCCCCTCCTCCTCCTCCTCCTCCTCCTCCTCCTCCTTCTCCGCCTCTCCGCCTCCTCTCCTTCTCCTCCTCCTCCTCCTCCTCCTCCTCCTCCTCCTCCTCCGCCTCCTCTTGCTCCAATGTGGGGGGCAAAGGCTCGGGGTGGGGGGGGCTCCCGCTCAAGGGGGGGGACCTTCGAGCTGGAAGCGGCGACGCACAGCCGAGACATCGGCGACAGGGCCTGGACGGCGAGGGGCCGTCCGTTCCCGCGCGACGTGGGCCCTCGGGCCCCTGCTCGGCGACGAGTGTGCGATCGGGGGTCGTCGAGGCGCTGCCCTCGCGGCCTGCCCCCGCCAGCTTTACCCCCGGCAATGACGCTTCGGGGCCCGTGCCTCTGACTCCTCCGCCTCGAGGACGAACACGATCCTCGTGGGTATCAGGCCGTCGAGCTGCTGAACGCACCTGCCGAGGGCAAGAGCACTGGGGACGAGTTCAGGAAAAAGTCGCGACCCAGGCATCCGACGTCGCGGTTTCGTAACAACGTGGCTCCCCAGAGGAGCTCTGGACGCCTCTTCCCTGGGACCAGTTCTTCACCCCGAGTGGTCTTGCGACGATCTCGAGGCCCTGCGAGAACCCTCGAAGCCCTACATTGGCAAGAGGATGTCTGGGAACGGGAAGTCTTGTCCCACACCGCCCTTCAGAACGGCTCCGGGGCCCAGATCGTGAAAAGGCACCAGCTCACATCAACGGGCGGACCAGGAAGGCAGAGGCGGGAGGCGCGGGCGAGACAAGAGGCGGAGGATACTTGGGGGGGACGCTGTGAATGTGATTTCCGTCCACACGCGCAAACGAACCCTGTGGCGAAACGAATGGATGACGGACGGGGGGAGGGAAGAAGGAGGAAGGGGGGAAGGAGGAATGGGAGGAGGAGGAGGAGGACGACGACGACGAGCGGATGCTCCGCGCGGAGCGCATCCACGGCATCGCGTGTCCAAGCGATCGCGCCAGAATATGCCGACCGCGAGTGCATGGTCATGGATGTGTCCGGTAAGATCTGCTCAAAACCAGCCTTTGGAGTCCCCCCGGGGCCCACCTGGGCCCGCATCCCATCGCGGGATCGAGGCTCGACGGCCCCGCGGCCCGCAAGACGCCCCAGACGCCAAAACAACTGCGAAAGACGTCGATCCGCGAATCCTGTTCGTCGCTCGGAACATCGAGCGGCGGTCAGGGGTCGGGGGCTGCTAAAATCATGTGACAAGCGAGAAATATAAAAAAACAGTATTCAGAATTTGTCACAACAAAATAATCCCCAGACTATGTTTTGGCTATGTTTGAAGATTCCTCTTGTAGAGGGACGCGCCCGACTGAATATTCAAATTGAAGAGGGGCCGACCGTCTCGGCATTCCTACATGCCTGCCGCGACATGTTCTGAGAACCCCAAAACATACCCGAATCACAAAAGCACGGCTCTCAGGGCAGAAAGCCGATGCGTCACAGCAGGACCGCCTCGGCCAGCAACTGTGCTGAGAGCACCTCGCGCAGACCACAACGGCAGGCAGGCTCTCAGAGCATCCTCCGGGGGGCCTGTGAGCGCGTAGTATGAGGGCTCGAACCGACACGGTTACGAAGAGTGAGGAGGCGGAGGAGAAGGAGGAGGTGGAGGAGGCGAGGTGGCCAGGACGCTTCGCCTCTGCCTGAACAGCGGCGGCCGCGGGGAGGCAGAGGCTGGCGGCGCGCGCCCCGAGGGGCAGGAGGCGAGGGGGGCGGCCTCGCCGTGCGAGCAGCGGCGCGGCCCTCCGTGAGGCAAGGCGGGGGGGGGGGCCTCCCCCGGAGGTGCCGCTCGCTCCCTCCCCGCTCCCGCACGCCGGCCGCCGTGCTCCGTTCGCAACGTGGCCCCCCAGGCGCCGGGGCCGGTTTTCGCCACAGAGGGACCCCCAGAACCCTCTGGGGAGGGACCCGAGTCAGGAGGGCCAGGAGCATCAGGGATGGGGGGCCCATCTCTGCAGATGCATCGACCCGCACCGCCCAGCATGACGATCCGGAGTGCGAAGACGGGGACCTCAGGGAGGACACGTCTTCACTGTGTTCTTAGGGTCAGGGGCTCTCTCATCCTCGATGATGGGCCTCTTCCCCGGGCCCAGCTCTTCATTTTCAGCCTTCAACCCTCTGCGGACAGCCCCGGGGGGCCCAGCGAGTTCCTGAATTAACAGCCGACCGCGGCGGGCAGAAACTCCCGTCGTGTTTCTGTCGCGGCGCAGGGACTTCTGGGAATGCGAGGGCGGGGGGGCAACATAACATCAGCATCAGTGTCACGCCGCCGTTGGGGCACGCGTGACGCTGCCGAAGAAGCACCACAGATCCTCGGACTGACACGACGAAGCAGCACGCCGAAGGCCTCCCCCCCGCTCCCCCCCCCCACCGCGGGCGGGTCATTGGCAGTCCTCACCTCCCTCCCGAGAAAGAAGGGCCCTCTGGAGGCCAAACACGGCCATCAACCGTCCGCAGTGACTTTTGTGGCGCGACGCGAGGGTGCGCAGAAGGCATCTATACACCACCACCGTGGTTGGCCAGGGCCAGCCTGGGCCCGGGCATGGTGCGTATGCCCGCCGGGCCGATGCCAGAAGGGCGTATACACCATGATGGGGCCCAGGATGGCCCTGGCTGGGCATGGAGGTGGTGTGCATAGATGCCGTCTGCGGAGAGGGTGCCAGGGCCAGGAGCCGAGGAAGAAACATCTGCATCAGCATCAGCCTCCAGAGGCCCAACACTGTACAGTTGCGGACTAGAATGGAGAGCGCACACGAGAGGACACGAGACCCTTACAAGGGCTACATCGCAACACGAACGTAAAAGGCACGGGCCTCCAGAGACAAGACACAGGGGTACCCTCGACATGGCAGGGTCGACCTACTAACCAAATGCCGACCGTGTGCTCAACCTTCCGCCGTGACCTCCTAAGCGGGGCGAGGATGTCAGGGCCTCCCCTTCGAGCCCAGGCCCGACGGCCGCGCCTGAGGTCGAGGCGGGGCGGCAGCGCCGCGACGGCGAAGGCGACGCCGACGCCGACCGCGAGGGCGAGGACGGCAACGTACTGCAGCCACCCCGGGCCGGCGCACCGCCGGCGCGAGCTGGAGCAGAGCGTGAGCGCGGACCACGGCACCTCGGCGCACCGACGGTGGCTGGGCCTCCTCCTCCTCCTCATCATCATCATCCTCCTCCTTTTCCTCCTCGATCCTTGATCCTCGATCCACTTCGGTCCTCGATCCTCACCTCTCGAGCCTCGATCCACGTACTCCTCCTCTGGCAGTCTCGCGACTCGCGTCGTGGCAAGAACGCATCGTTGGGCCGACCCAGACATCCTCGCGCTATGGAAAACAACGAACCTGCGACGGCATGATGTCCCCGACCATCCTGTGGTGTCGGGTCCGTGTGATGAATCAACTGTGCCCTGCGTCCCCTCCTGTTTCTGCTCGCGTGTCCAACAACCCTCACACGCTTCGCTTCTCAATAGGGACCTCCACCGAAGGCCTCAATGGGACCGATACGCAGTTCCCCCGACCATGTCAGCACACCCCTCACACGCATCGTGGCCACATAGGGAGCTCAACCCCAAGGCCTCAGTGGGACTGACCGAACGGGGTCCCCCCGACCATTTCGGCACATTTCGTGACCCCCCACGCGTTTCGTGGCCCCATAGGGAGCTCAACCGAAAGCCTCAATCGGCTGCACCGAAGGCCTCAGTGGGACTGATTTCCTGCGGTCGACCATTCCCGCACACCCTCACACGTTTCGTGTCACCATAGGAAGCTCCACGGACGGCCTCAGTGGGCGCTGACATGAGCTGGCGGCACGCCATTTCGGCACACCCCTCACACGTTTTCCCAATGGGAGGGCCCGCAAGGCGGCGCCGCCCATTTCAGCGCACCCGTCACGAATCGAATCCCCAAGGAATTCCACATGAGTGCTGCCTCGTGGGGAGGGTCAGTGCGGCGGCGCCGTCCAGTCCAGGCGCACCTCCGCGGCACCATGTAGAGCCCCACCAGTGGACCCAAATGACATGGCCCGCATGGCGCACCGGCCCAACCAAGCTCACCCCTCACGAGGACCGAGGCCATATACAGTCGAGGCGTTGACCTAAGGAACCCGAAATAAGGAACGAGGCCCCTACTTTCCATAAGTTGGACTTCGATTTCGTATCGAAAACCTAAGGACAACCTGAGGCAAGCTGCGAAACACTTAAGGAACGCGGAGCCCCTCCCAAACCAAAAGGGTTCCTTCTTCAGGGTGCGCTCCACCTGGGGCGCCAGCGGGAGCGCCCGCACGGCGGTGCCGCCCCTGCTGGCACGCACACCTCGCCCGAGGACCGCGCGCCCCTTAATTATGGTGAGCTCCAGCGACGGCCTCGGTGGGAAAAAGTGTTCGCGCGTGCTTTTCCGCGCGTTGCGGCACATTCCCTCAAACACGCGCCGTCCACAGAGAGGTCCACCACCAAGGCTACTCCAGATTTCGTAATAAAGGGGAGGGGGTCTGGGCCCTCCAAGACAAGCCATTTCAGACCTCCCCCGTGGGAGAACCCTCCAAAGCATCGTCCCCAAACCCCCCAGGCCCTCCAAGATAGCCTGGAAGAGACCCCCCCCCCGGAATGAGACCCCCCTCCCTTTATTACGAAATCTGGAGTACACGAAGCTGGAATGGGCTGGATCCCGCGCTGGTTTGCCGATCCCTTCGTCCCACGGATGCTGCGGACCTGGGGCCCGGGGGCCATCAGGCATAGCCCTGGGGCGGGAGCTCTGGGGCCGTGGATGGGAGACAAAAAACCTGCTGGGAAGACGCCTGGGAATCAGGACGGAAAGCCTGTGAAAAGGTTGGGGCCTCTCGAGGCCCTGCCCTGGCCCCAGGACCACGAAACGGCCCAGGATGGAGAACTGGTCCCCAGGAAGATGTCCATCATGCCATCTTACCTCCGGGCGGCCACGTTGCTCAAAACAACGGCGTCGGATGTCTGGGGACCGCGCCACCCGGATGCCCCGATCAGATCGCAGCCCTGCCTGCCCGCGCGGTCGCTGGGCACTGCCGCGAGCCACGCTTGGGGGGGCTTGCTACGCGAGCCGCTGCTTGTGGTTCAAGGGGCCCTCGCGGAAGCTGTAAGGATTTTGCAACAGAGTGCCCGGCCGATTTCGCTAAACGGCCAACTTCCAGATTCCTGGCTGAGCTTCCTGCAACCGCTCAAATCTGGCGACATCATCAACCAGTGTTTGTGGAAAGCCGAGATCCTATGATCCCGCTTCTGGGAACTGATGTATGTAAATGTACGCATCCATAGTATAGCCGGCGGCCGAGTTCGAGGATTCCACAAGTAGCACGTGTATACATGTAAACGTATGGACAAGTGTAGATGTGTACATGTATATGCGCAGGGACACCTCATTGAACAAAACAAGTTGCACTGATAGGGACACTCAGAGTAGCAATACAACAGACTATGGGGTAGAAAGCAGACTGTAGAGGGCATCGAGCCGAACGCAGAAGTCTGATTGTAGAGAACACCTGTTGGAGAGACAGCAACAATGAGTGTGTACAGATGTACGTATATTTGTTTTATGTATGTATGTATGTATATATATATATATATATATATATATATATATATATATATATATTCAGGTGTATATATATATATGTGTGTGCATATGAGATGGTGGAGGGGCGGCATGTCGTGTATGGGCTGCGAAGGGCCCAGTCGTCTGCAGGTGCAAGTGCCGCATGGCGAGTGGAACGAGGGAGACGGGAAACTCTGGCTGGGTCCACAACCGGTGTGGCGGGGTGTGGTCACACACACGCAGCTCCTGCCACTGCGGCCGTCGCGGGGGGGGTCCCTATGTGGGGCCGCGAAGGGCGTGCGGGGTGTGCCGAAACGAAGAGCTGGCCGCCGTGCGGCTCCGGCCCCTCGGGCCTTCGGCGACGCTTCCCCTGGGACCACGACCCGTGCGAGGGGGCGTGCCGCAAGGAGGGGGCGGCCGCCATGCGGCTCCTGCCGCTGGGGCCTCCGGCGGAGCTGGCGATGGGGCCACGGGCCGCGCGAGGGGGCGTGCCGCAAGGAGGGGGGCGGCCGCCCTGCGGCTCCTGCCGCTGGGGCCTCCGGCAGAGCTGGCGATGGGGCCGCGAAGAGTCAAAAAGGGTGTGCCGAAGTGACCACGTAGAGTGCAGCAGGAGGAGCAGGGCAGGAGCAGGGAGGCAGGAGGGGGGAGGCAGGCGGGGGGGGAGGCAGGAAGGAAGGACGCGGGGCGATGCGTATTTTCAGAACGAGGACCAATCACCACAGACTACAGACTGGTTGGAGGCCGTCGTGCAGGGAGCTGAGGCTAGAGGACGGAGAGGGGCAGCACGCAGAGGTGGAGGGTAGAGAACTGAGCGTAGATATACATGTAGAGGGCAGAAGAGGCGGACAACCACGCGCTCGCCCGCCGAGCTACGCCACGAAGCGTCCTGTGACGGCCTCGCGGGGCCAGGCGAGGGCCATCTGGAGGGCCAACACTGCGAAAGCGCCTCCGTCTTCCTGGACGCCCGAAAGGGGCACGGCAAGAATGGGTACAGTGCCCAACAGCCAATGTTGTCCCAAACCAACCGCGGCCGTCTGTCTCAACTGGACACAGGCCGCGGCGGCGCGGACGGCGAGTCCTGCCCAAAGACGGTGCTGGGCACGGTGCCCATTCGTTCCGCACCCAGTTTGGGAGTCCCGGAACGGTGCGGTGACAGACCGTGCGGTGACCTCGAAATCCCCCCAAGACCTCACCACACGGTCCGTCGCCGCACGGCCTTGGGACCTCGGAGGCCCCTGTCGCCCGAGACGCCCTCGGAGAACGACCCGAGCCCCAAAACCGTTTGGGGCTGTCGCCCGAGACGTCCTCGGAGAACTTCCCGAGTCCCAAAACCGTTTGGGGGCCCCCGACCAGCTCGTTCGTGCCGAGCCCTGACCTCCTCGAGACACGCTGGGTGCCGAGGGAGGCGGCGCGCGGCCCGCGGGGGGGGGCCTCCCCGGCACCCCCCCGCGGCGCGCGGGCTCCCGCGAGGGGGGGCCGCAGGCGGACGCCGAGCCCCGCACGGTGAGGGCGAGGCCGGCGAGGAGCCACCGCCAGCGCAGGTCGCACTGGCAGCCCGCCGCCCACGTGGCCTGCTGCGCCGGACGGGCCACCGAACGCTAAAGTTAGGTGGGGCCTGTCCCCCTCCAGGGGGATTCTGGACGAGAAATCAAAAGTACACCGAAAATACTTTTAAAATATGCACAAATGGTCCAAAAATAGTCCCCAGACTATTTTTGGACTATGTTTGAATATCCCCCCTGTAGAGGGACAAGCCCGACTTCACGCTAAAAGCGGCAGGTCCTGGGATGTCTGCGCGGAGACGACTGCGAGCAGGTGGGCCCGATGCAAAGGACGTGCAGCCGGACTGCCCCGTGCGAAACCCACGACGAAGCCAAGCTGCATGCCACTCAGCGGAAGCAAATGGGAGTGTGCCGGATCAGCCCGCCGGTCTTCGACCTCGATGCTGAATTCAATCTCCCAGGAGCTGCATCCCAACCAACGGGAGCCCTACCGCTGCGGGTCAGAAAGCCGAAACACCAGCGGGTCCGAGCGGAGCACGTCTGCAGCCGGGTGAGCCCCAGCTGGGGGTGTCCGATGCCCTGGCGGCGACCAGATCAGCAGGGGTGCCAAGGCCTACGACGTCGTGTTTTTTTTCGCAGCGCTGCTCCCCAGAGGTCTGGGTCTCCCTGGGGAACAGCTCTTCCGCCCGATCAGTTGCTTGACTGCCCCGGGGCCTGGCAAGAGCTCACGACGCCGAGAGCAGGCAAAAAAATGAGAAACGTCTTGGAGTTCGGCGTTTCGACAGTGGGCGGAGGATTGGGAGGGGTGGGGACAAGTCTGGCTATGGACCTCTGCTCTTGATGCGACTGTCTGCAGCAGTGCATCCTATGGGGGAGACTCTACCTGCTCGAAACAGGCGCCCAAAATAGCCAAGATCTATTCCGGGGGGGAAAGGGAAGGGGGTGCGCGGGCCCGCGACGATCGGCACAACAGTGAGTAAGTAAACGATCACCTGTCCGTGGCGATCTGTGTCGCAACGCGGAGATGTCTGGGAGCAGGCCGAACCTTGGGGGAACACACACACACACATACCACCTGCGTCTTCGTGTCTCCATGATGCGAGCATGTCAGGGGCCTCGCCCTCGGGGCCCTCTGTGCGTGCGAGGTCGGCCGCTCGATTCCTCGAACGGGCGCGCCCAAAACGTGGGTGCGGGAACCGTGGGAGCGATGCCCAACAGCAGAGCTTTTCCAAATCCGACAGCGGCCGCCGTGGGGCAAGCAACTGCGCACCTCAGAGGGACAACGTTCGCGGCGGCGCCGGCAACGAGGCCTGCTCAGAATGGGCATGGGGCTGCTGATTGTCTTGACCACCAGTGCGCCCGTACCCACTCCGATCGCACCGATCGAGGGGGCCGAGGAGGAGGAGGAGGAGGAGGAGGCGGAGGCGGAGGCGGAGGCGGAGGAGGAGGCGGAGGCGGAGGAGGAGGAGGAGGGAGGAGGAGGAGGGAGGAGACGGAGGAGGAGGAGGAGGAGGAGGAGGAGGAGGCGGAGCGGAGGCGGAGGAGGAGGAGGAGGAGGAGGAGGAGGAGGAGGAGGAGGAGAGAGGAGGAGGAGGGGAGGAGGGGCGGAGGAGGGAGGAGGAGGAGGCGGAGGAGGAGGAGGAGGAGGAAGAAAAGGAGGAGGACCCTCTTTGGAGCGCGCCCTGCATGGCCGCGGGCGCCGCCCAGGCCGTGAGCATCACCGGGAAAGCGGCCTTCAGGAGGCCCCGAATGCACGTCGGCGACGCGCTCTCCTCGGGGGGGACGCGCCGCAACGCCCCGGCCGGCTCGGGCCCTGCTGGGCCGCAGCACAGCTCCCGCACGTCCTCAGACCCCCTCGAGTCATGGACAAATCACGACGGAAGGCTTTTCGCTATTTCCAGCCGCCGGGGGGGCCCTTACCAGGCCTCGGGACCGTCGAACAACGACTCAGAACGAGAAACTGGTCCAGGGAAAGGGGTCGAGGCCTCTGGGGGTGCACGTCATGAAAAAAACATGACGTCGGGGGTCTGGGTCTTCCTCTCGGCTACACGCAAGAGCGACCCTGGGTAAGAGCGGCCTTTGGTGCGCGGCGTTTGGGGGGCCGCGGGGGGGGGGGAGGGGCAGAAGCAAGCGCGCAAGACGCCACTGCCCCCTCGCGTTCGGCGATCGGGGCACCCAGTGGGCCCGCACCAAAGGTCATTTCGGCGAAAGGTCAGTCTTGCGTCTAGTCGACCATCCCGAGCTGCTCCTGGACGGTCCCCAGGCCCGCCGCCGCCGCCGCCGCCGCCGCCGTCGTCGTCGTCGCCGTCGTCGTCGTCGTCGCCGTCGTCGCCGTCGTCGTCGTCGTCGTCGTCGTCGTCGTCGTCGTCGTCGTCGTCGTCGTCGTCGTCGTCGCCCGGAGGCTTCCGCAGGGGGCCCCCTTGTGGGCCCCGGAAACGGCAAGGCCGTTTTTTCACCGTTTCCAAAAAAATGCCCATTGAAAATAGAAACGGCAAAAAAACGGCGACCGGAAACGGCAAAAAAACGGCTCCAGGATCGGAACCGAAGCCGGAACCGGTCAAAAAACGGCGACGGATCCCGTTAAAAAACGGCGTCGGAACCGGCAAACAAAAACGGCAAAACGGAACCGGTAAAAAAACGGCCCGGTCGCTTCCAGGGCCCACTAAGGGCTGGCCCACCCCCGTTGCGCCCGCAGGCTTCCGCAGGGGGCCCGCCACAGGGGCCTGGTGACCTTCCAGGAGGGCTAAAAAATATCACGCGACTTAAAAACCTATCCCAGAGCTATTCTATGTCTTGGTTTTAGGCTGTTTCGTGTCGTTTTTTAGGTTCTTAGGCCTCCCGCGCTAAAAAAAATAGCTCTCTGGAAGGTCAGGGCAGAGGGGGCTGGCCCCCCCCCGTTGCGCGGGCCCCGCTCTCCGCGCTCGCCGCCTCGGCCGGCGCCGCGCCCCCGGGCGCCGCCGGCGCCCCGCCGGCGGGGGCGGCCGCGGGCGGCAGCGGGCCCTTGGGCGCGGCGGCGCGGTCCGCCCGCGGCCCGCCCCGCCCGGCACGGCGCCCGGACCGCTGGCGGCGGAGCGCTGCCGGGCCCGCTCGCGCAGAGGAGGAATCGGAAGGGGTAGGAGGAGGAGGAGGAGGAGGAGGAGGAGGAGGAAAGGAGGAGGAGGAGGAGGAGGAGTGAGGGGAGGAGGAGGAGGAGGAGGAGGAGGAGGAGGAGGGTGACGGGAGGCTTTTCGCTGCCTTCGGCTTCTGGGAGCCCCTTCCTGGGCCTCCCCTGACCTTCCAGGAGGGCTAACAAAATAGCACGCGACTTAAAAACCTATCCCAGAGCTACGTATGCTATGTCTTGGTGTTAGGCTGTTTCGTTTCGTGTTTAGGTTTTTAGGCCTCCCGTGCTAAAAAAATAGCTCTCTGGAAGGTCAGGGTCGGGGCCGTCGAGAGAACGACTCAGCAGGAAAAGCCGGCCCCGGGGGGTGGATCGAGACTTCTGCGGGTGGACGTCATGGACACATCAGGACTTCGCGGGTCTTGGTCGCCAGAGAGGCCCAAACATTCGACGTCGCCGTCTTGAACATTCCACTGGCCCTTCGAGCGAAGGTTGTCTAGCGAGTTCATTCCTCTTCCAAGAATCCTCTTCCCTTCGGGGAGGGGTACCCTCCCTCCCCTCCCTGAAGTTTTTTGGGTGTTTGGTGAAGTGGCGAGGGTTCCTTTTTCGCTCAAGATGGCTCCAAGAGGGCCTCCCATGCTCCAAGATGGCCTCCGAGGCGGCTCAATATAGCCGCAGATGGTTCAAGATAGCTTCCGACATACCTCCAAGAGGCCCGACGAGGGTCATAAGACGGTTCCAACTGCTCTCGGAGCCCACACAGGACCCCCCCAAGAGGCCCAAATTATTCATCAGCCTGAAGACAATCAATGATGTGTGACTTCTCGCCTTTTCGCTTACGTTGCGCTTGTGAGACCTCAGCGTGGCCCCAAGATGGCCTGAGAGAGGGCCAAGAGGAGCCCAGGAGGCCCTCCAGACGGCCCCAAGAGCGCCCAAGAGCGGCCCAAGAGCGCCACAAGAGGGCTCCAAGAGGCGATGTTTATCGCCCCCTGGGGAAGGGGGGGGGGCGAATCGAGGACCCCCCCCGTTGATCATCGATGGCCTCCAAGTTGGCACCCAGAAGCCCGCCAGGGCTCCCAAGGCACCCTCAAGAGGGCCCCAGCAGGGCCCCACGACTCCCCAAAAGAGCCCCTAAAGGACCCCAAGATCCCCCAAACGAGTCCCAAGAGGGCTCCGATGGGGCGATCTTGAAGGCTCTGTCCTCGTCCTCGCTGTCCTCAACCTACTCGTCCTCGTCCTCGTCCTTACCCTCGTCGTCTTCCTTTTCCTGTTCCTCCTCTTTCCTGTCGTCGTCGTGGTCGTGGTCGTGGTCGTGGTCGTGGTCGTGGTCGTGGTCGTCTTCCTCCTCCTACTCCTCATCCTCTTTTCCTCGCCCCCACGTGGGCCCCATGGATGGTCCGAAGCCCTCCAAAGCCCCCCCCTGGCTCCCAAAGATCTCTCTGTTCACCCTGGTTGCCCGCCCGCGGCTTAGGGGTTCTAGGTCACTCCGCTACATGGGCGGAGCCCAGTTGGCCTGGATCGTTCACCCCCCTCACCCACTTGGGTTTGGACCCACCTGTGGGCCAGTCTGGGCCAGAGGCAACCAGCTGTGACACCCGCAGATATTATCTCCCCCATATATCCGCCTGGCCCCCCCCCCCCCCGCGGTCCTCCCAGTGGGTCTGGGCATCCCCTTCCCCCCCCCCAGGCCGCCTGCAAGGCTGCCGCGGGTGAGCCGCCTGGCTGCCCCACCCCGCCGCCGCGGCCGCCCTCGAGGCCCCCGCCCGCGGGGCTGCCGCCCGCGGGGCTGCCGCCCGCCCGCGCTGCTGCGGCGGGCGGGCCCGCCGCGGGCGAGGCCGCCGCGCGCTGCCCGACCTGGCTGCCCGGCGGGGCCGCCCGGCGGGGACCGCCGGGCCGCCCGCCGCCGCGGCCGCCGCGGGCGGGCTCGGGCCGGCGCCGTCTGGCAGGCCGAACGCTGGCACCCGCGGGCTGCGCGGGGCCTCCGCCACCGGCGCGAACTCGGGCGTCACGGCGGCGGCCGACGCCTGGCGGGGCTTCGGCCGCGGCGGTGCGGCGGCGGCGGCCGCGGCGGCAGCGGCGCGGTGGCGGCGTCGCAGAGGCGGCACCGTCGTGCAGCCGCCAGGCGTGCCAGGCCCAGACCCCCTCGCGTCGCGAAACGAAACTACGACGGAAGGCTCTGGGGCGATTGGGCATCCTGGGGGCCTCTGGCCAGGCTCGGGGGCCAGCAGAGAAAGGCTCGCGCGAGGCAAAAGCTACCCCCAGGGAAGGGGTCCATCACTGTGGGTGCAAGCGAGACGGCAGGACTCTGGGGGGGAAAGGCTTGCGCTCGAGCAACATTGTAGAAACAAAAACAGTTGCCGGATCGGACAAACACACGCTGTTGCGCAGGTGGCCCTGGGCTGACCAGAAACGGCGCCGTGGACAAGAGCCCGGGGCGCTCTGGAGCAGCTCTTGGTCGAGAGCTGGTCGGCGTTTCCCCGGCCCAGGCGCAAGAGATGGGGCCGGGGGGGCAAACTCGGCAAAAACGCGCCGTCCCTGGGGCAAGACAAGGTCAGGCACGACGTACCCGCTGCTTCGCGGGCGAGGCCCCCAGGCCGCGACCGCGCGAATACGGAGCGCTGTGGCTCGCGGCCGCCCGCGCGCGGAGGAACGCATCCGTGCGGCCGCGTACCCGCGGGATCGCGCCCCGGAGCCCAGAACGCGAATGCGTGGCAATGCGCTCGCCGCTCTTGGGCAAAGATTTCCGGCCGGAGGAGGAGGAGGAGGAGGAGGAGGAGGAGGAGGAGGAGGAG
>CAUYUJ010009458.1:378749-488204 GCA_963575745.1 Prorocentrum cordatum | reverse complement strand
GTTAGAGCTCCCTGGGAGCTCTAACATCGTAGGTTAGAGCTCCGTGGAAGCTCTAACATGCTATGTTAGAGCTCTCAGGGAGCTCTAACATAGCAAGTTAGAATATGTTAGAGCTCCCTGGGAGCTCTAACATCGCATGTTCGAGCTCCGATGGAGCTCTAACATAGCATGTTATAGTATGTTAGAGCTCCCTGGGAGCTCGAACATCGTATGTTAGAGCTCCGTGGGAGCTCTAACATAGCAGGTTAGAGTATGTTAGAGCTCCCTGGGGGCTCTTACATCGTATGTTACAGCTCCGTGGGAGCTCTAACATAGCATATTAGAGCTCCATGGGGGATCTAACATGCCATGGTAGAGTTTCCCGGGAGCTCTAACATGGCATGTTAGAGCTCCATGTTAGAGCTCTCCTGGAGCTCTAACATGCACGTGATACCATGTTAGAGCTCCCATGATCTCTAACATGCTATGTTAGAGCTCCAATGGAGCTCAGACATAGCAAGTTAGAGTATGTTAGAGCTCCCTGGGAGCTTTAACATCGCATGTTAGAGCTCAAATGGAGCTCTAACATAGCTAACATCGCATGTTAGAGCTCCGTGGGAGCTCTAACATGCTATGGTAGAGCTCCCAGGGGGCTCTAACATAACAAGTTAGAGTATGTTAGAGCTCCCTGGGAGCTCTAACATGCTATCTTAGAGCTCCGTTGGAGCTCCAACAAGCCATGTTAGAGCTCCCACGGAGCTCTAACATACCATGTTAGAGGCCCCCAGGGGGCTCTAACATACTGGAACATGCTATGTTAGAGCTCCGTTGGAGATCTAACATACTCCGAACATGCTATGTTAGAGCTCCGTTGGAGCTCTAACATACCATGTTCGAGCCCTCAGGGAGCTCCCACTGAGCTCTAACATGCTATGTTAAAGCTCAGTGGTATTTTAGAGCTCCCAGGGAGCTCTAACATGGGAGCTCTAACATAGCAGGTTCGAGCGCCCAGGGAGCTCTAACATACTGGAGCATGCTATGGGAGAGCTCCGTTGGAGCTCTAACAAGCAATGTTAGAGCTCCCACGGAGCTCTAACATTCCATGTTAGAGCTCCCAGGGAGCTCTAACATGCTGGAACATGCTATGTTAGGGCTCCGTTGGAGCTCTAACATGCCATGTTAGAGCTCCCACGGAGCTCTAACATACCATGTTAGAGCTCCCAGGGAGCTCTAACATACTCGAACATGCTATGTTAGAGCTCCGTTGGAGATCTAACAAGCCATGTTAGAGCTCCCACGGAGCTTTAACATACCATGTTAGAGCTCCCATGGGAGCTCTAACATACTGGAACATACTATGATAGAGCCCTGTTGGAGCTCTAACATACCATGTTAGAGCTCCCACGGAGCTCTAACATACCATGTTAGAGCTCCCGGGGAGCTCCCACGGAGCTCTAACATGATATGTTAAAGCTCCGTTGGGGTTCGGTATGTTAGAGCTCCCAGGGAGCTCTAAAATGGGAGCTCTAACATAGCATGTTAGAGCTCCCAGGGAGCTCTAACATACTGGAACTTGCTATGTTAGAGCTCCCTGGGAGCTCTAGCTCTTGCTATGTTAGAGCTCCCATATGAGGACCCCCTCTAGGCTGGGCAGCAAGGCGTGGGGAGACAAAAAGGTACCGATACCGCTACATTACGGACCTCTCCAAGGATGCGTTCTGACCAGAACTAGGATGAGCATCCAGCCGTGGCGACGATGCATGGCTCTCCTGGAAGAGTAGCGGTATCGGTACCTCGAAAGCCAAACTCGGAGCCGAACCCGTGAGATATGAGGCGCTCCTAGTGTGGTATATTTCGAGCCAATTTCGGCCATCTTGGTGGGCTCCTGGCACGTCTGACGCTGTCGGGAGCTGTATTGTGGGCCTTTCTGGGCCGACTTGGGGTTCTCTTTGGGCGCTTCGGGGCCGTCTTGGAGGCCATCTTGGGCGTCTTGGAGGCCATCTTGGGCGTGTTGGAGTCCTCTTGGACCGTCTTGGAGGCCCTCTTGGGGCCGTCTTGGAGGCCACTTGGGCCGTCATGGGGCCCTCTTGGGGGCCTCTGGGGCGATCTTGGGGGCCTCTTGGGCCGTCTTGAGCCGTCGGAATGCCGAGAAGAAGCAAATTCCAACATCTCTCAAAAACCTAAATTTTGGCATCTTCGGGCCCTCCTCGTGGGCCGCCCTCTCCTCCCACCGTTTTCCCTCCTCCTCCTGTTCGCGTATCCACGTAGCCGGCATGACGGGGAGTTCCTCCCGCCCGACAGGGGGCGTCGGCACGTCAAAGAGAGTTCCACTCGGGAGCCTGCAACGACGGGAGCGACAAAGAGAGAGAGAGAGAGAGAGAGAGAAACAAAAAACATAACAAAAAAAGAGACAGATATATGACCGTCAACACACAAGCAAACAAACATACTGACGGAGACACACACACACACCCTTACATATACACGCCCTAACACATCAACGCACGCAAAACAAGACGGGCAAACGAATGCACGCACATGGGCCACGACCACACGCACACACGCGCACACACGCGCACACGAACACACACACACACACGCACACATACACACACGCACGCACGCACATGCACCTCCACACACACAAAGACACACATACACAGACACACACACACACAAACACATACACAACCCACACACACACACGCACGTGCGCACATGCACTTGCACCTGCACATCCAGGCGCGCACACACGCACGCACTCACGCACGCACACGCGAACATACACATACACACACTCACACACGGACATGCACATGTACACACAGGCGCGCGCACACACGCACGCGAACACACACACACACACACGCACACGCGAACACACACACACACACGCACACGCACACGCACACGCACACGCACACGCAGACACAGACAGACACACGCGCATGCGCGCGCACGCACACCCACGAATGCGCACACACACATACATACATATCTACATACATACATACATACATACATACACCCACACGCACACGCACACGCGTACGCAAACGTACGCATACACGCACACGCACGCGAACACGCGCGCGAACGTGCACGCACACAGCTATATGCAGCGTCCCATCGCACTCTGTGACTGAGACCGACCAAATTTGATTGGGCTCCCTAGGAGGCCACGGAACGTGCGAGGGGTCAGCCAAAATATGCTGGGGTGGGCGCGTGCGGGCGTTGCCACGCGGGCACTAGTTATGGTGGTAGAGCGCCGTAAAAGAACTATCTCATGAAGGCTTGCAATGAGGCCGCGCAGTGTGTCATAGCGCCGTCATTGTACGCCCCGCACAATTAACGCCTGGAGTCAAAAATAAGCTCCGCCCCCTCCTGGAGTCAAAAATAATCGCGGCGCTTATTTTTTAGTTCTGGAGCTAACTTTTAAGCTCTTCCGGCCCCCTGGGGAGGGGGCCTTAACCGTTGCGCAATCGACCCCTCCTCTCGCCAGGGGGGGGGCTCAACCGTGTCACAATCGATTGCGACGCGGTTAAGGCCCCCCCCCGGCGAGAGGAGGGGGCCTTAACCGTTTCGCAATCGATTGCGCAAACGTAAGGCCCCCTCCTCGCGCCAGGGGGGGGGGGCTTAACCGTTGCGCAAAATCGACACGGTTAGGATATGGCAGGGCCCACCCCCTGGCGAGAGGAGGGTGCTTAAAAAAACCGTTTGCGCAGGGCAGGAGGGGTCCGTAATTGTGAAACGGTTAAGGCCCCCCCCCTCTCGCTCAGGGGTTGCGCCTTAAAACCGTGTCGCAAAAAAAATCGATTGCGACACGGGTTAAAGAGAGGACGAAGGAGGAGCCCCACCCTGGCGAGAGGGGGGGGGGGGGGGGGGGGCCCTTAAAAAAAAAACCGTTTTTCACAATCGATCGCGCAACGGTTAAGACCAATTAAGAAGGAAGGAAGGAAGGAAACCCCCCCCTGTCGAGATGGGGGGGTCCTTAACAATAACCGCTTGCGCAATCGATGTGAAACGGTTAAGAAGGCCCCCCCCCCTCTCGCCAGGGGGGGGGGCCTTCATACCGCTGCGCAAAAATCAGATTGTGACACGTTTAAGCCCCCCCCCTGGCGATAGGGGGGGGCCCCACCGTTGTCGGCGATCTGATTGCGAACCGGTTGAGTGAGGGACCCCCCCTCCTCTCTCCAGGGGTGGCCCTTAACCGTTGCGCAATCGAGTTGTGAGCGGTTAAGCCCCCCCCCCCCACTTGGCTAGAGGGGGGGGGGGTCTCAACTCACCGTTTGTGCGCAAATCGATTGTGACACGGTAAAAGGGAAAGGAAAGAAGCCCGCCCCCATTATGGCGAGAGGGGGGGTGCCTTAACCGTTGCAGCTAATCGATGTGAAACGTTTTAGAGAGAGGATAGGAAGAGTTAGGCCCGCCCCCCTGCGCAAGGGGGGGCCTCAACCGTTGCGCAATCGATTGCGACACGGTTGGGCCCCCCCCTGGCGAGAGGGGGGGTCTTAACCGGCGCGCAATCGATTGTGAAACGGTTAAGGGGCGGCGGCGGCGGCGGCGGCGGGTTAGAGCTCCCAGGGAGCTCTAACATAGCAAGTTAGAGTATGTTAGAGCTTCTTGGGAGCTCTAACATGGCATGTTAGAGCTCCGTGGGAGCACTTGCATGGCATGTTAGAGCTCCTTGGAGCTCTAACATCGCATGTTAGAGCTCCAATGGAGCTCCAACGTAGCATGTTATATTATGTTAGAGCTCCCTGGGAGCTCTAACATCGTATGTTAGAGCCTGTGTGGTAGCATGTTATATTATGTTAGAGCTCCCTGGGAGCTCTAACATCGTATGTTAGAGCTCCGTGGGAGCTCTAACATAGCATGTCAGAGTATGTTAGAGCTCCCTGGGGGCTCTAACATCGTATGTTACAGCTCCGTGGGAGCTCTAACATAGCATGTTAGAGCTCCATGGGAGATCTAACTTGCCATGGTAGAGTTCCACGGGAGCTCTAACATAGCATGTTTTATGTTGAGCTCCCCTGGGAGTTCTAACATCGTATGTTAGAGCTCCCAGGGAGCTCTAACATGTTAGAGCTCCAATGGAACATAGCAGTATGTTAGAGCTTGAGCCCCCTGGGAGCTCTAACATGGTATGTTAGAGCTCCGTGGGAGCTCTAACATGGCATGTTAGAGCTCCAACGGAGCTCTAACATAGCATGTCCGAGTATGTTAGAGCTCCCTGGGAGCTCTAACATGGTATGTTAGAGCTCCGTGGGAGCTCTAACATGGCATGTTCAGAGCTCCCACGGAGCTCTAACATAGCATGTTAGGCCCCCAGGGGGCTCTAAATATGGTTAGTTAGAGCTTCCGTTGAGCTCTAACATGGCATGTTAGAGCTCCCACGGAGCTCTAACATAGCATGTAGAGCACCCCGTGGAGCACTAGCATACTCAACATGTCTATGTTATAGAGCTCCGTTGGAGCTCTAACATACCATGTTCGAGCCCTCAGGGAGCTCCCACTGAGCTCTAACATGCTATGTTAAAGCTCAGTGGTATTTTAGAGCTCCCAGGGAGCTCTAACATGGGAGCTCTAACATAGCAGGTTCGAGCGCCCAGGGAGCTCTAACATACTGGAGCATGCTATGGGAGAGCTCCGTTGGAGCTCTAACAAGCAATGTTAGAGCTCCCACGGAGCTCTAACATTCCATGTTAGAGCTCCCAGGGAGCTCTAACATGCTGGAACATGCTATGTTAGGGCTCCGTTGGAGCTCTAACATGCCATGTTAGAGCTCCCACGGAGCTCTAACATACCATGTTAGAGCTCCCAGGGAGCTCTAACATACTCGAACATGCTATGTTAGAGCTCCGTTGGAGATCTAACAAGCCATGTTAGAGCTCCCACGGAGCTTTACCATACCATGTTAGAGTTCCCATGGAGCTCTAACAAACTGGAACATACTATGATAGAGCCCCGTTGGAGCTCTAACATACCATGTTAGAGCTCCCACTGAGCTCTAACATACCATGTTAGAGCTCCCACGGAGCTCCCACGGAGCTCTAACATGATATGTTAAAGCTCCGTTGGAGCTCGGAAAAGGTTAGAGCTCCGCAGGGAGCTCTAAAATGGGAGCACAAACATATCGATGTTAGAGCCCACGGACTCTAGCAATACCATGTTAGAGCTCCCAGGGAACTCAAACATAATCTAACATGGTAAGTTTAGAGCCCGTGAGCTCAAACAATACCATGTTAGAGCTCCCCACTAGCTCTTACATACCATGTTAGAGCTCCCAGGGAGCTCTAACATACTGGAACATGCTATGTTAGAGCTCCGTTGGAGCTCTAACAAGCCATGTTAGAGCTCCCAGGGAGCTCTAACATACTGGAACATGCTATGTTAAAGCTCCGTTTGAGCTCGGTATTTTAGAGCTCCCAGGGAGCTCTAACATGGGAGCTCTAACATAGCAGGTTAGAGCTCCCAGGGAGCTCTAACATACTCGAACATGCTATGTTAGAGCTTCGTTGGAACTCTAACGAGCCATGTTAGGGCCCCCCACGGAGCTCTAACATACCATGTTAGAGCTCCCAGGGAGCTCTAACATACTGGAACATGCTATGTTAGAGCTCCGTTGGAGCTCTAACATACCATGTTGAAGCTTCCACGGGGCTCTAGCATGCCATGTAAGAGCTCCCAGGGAGCTCCCACGGAGCTCTAACATGATATGTTAAAGCTCCGTTGGAGCTCGGTATGGTTAGAGCTCCCAGGGAGCTCCCACGGAGCTCTAACATGATATGTTAAAGCTCCGTTGGAGCTCGGTATGTTAGAGTTCCCAGGGAGCTCTAACATGAGAGTTCTAACATAGCATGTTAGAGCTCCCAGGGAGCTCTAACATACTGGAACATGCTATGTTAGAGCTCCCAGGGAGCTCTAACATACTCGAACATGCTATGTTAGAGCTCCGTTGCGGCTCTAACAAGCCATGTTAGGGCTCCCACGGAGCTCGAATATAGCATGTTAGAGCTCCCAGGGAGCTCCCACTGTGCTCTGACATGCTATGGTAAAGCTCCGTTGGAGCTCGGTATTTAGAGCTCCCAGGGAGCTCTAACATGGGAGCTCTAATATAGCATGTTGGAGCTCCCAGGGAGCTCTAACATACTCGAACATGCTATGTTAGAGGTCCGCTGGAGCTCTAACAAGCCATGTTAGAGCTCCCACGGAGCACTAACACACCATGTTAGAGCTCCCAGGGAGGTCTAACATACTGGAACATGCTATGTTAGAGCTCCGTTTGAGCTCTGACAAGCCATGTTAGAGCTCCCACGGAGCTCTAACATACCATGTTAGAGCTCCCAGGGAGCTCCCACTGAGCTCTAACATGCTATGGTAAAGCTCCGCTGAAGCTCGGTATTTTAGAGCTCCCAGGGAGCTCTAACATGGGAGCTCGAATATAGCATGTTAGAGCTCCCAGGGAGCTCTAACATACTCGAGCATGCTATGGTAGTGCCCCGTTGGAGCTCTAACAAGCCATGTTAGAGCTCCCACGGAGCTCTAACAAGCCATGTTAGAGCTCCCATGGAGCTCTAACTTACTTGAACATGCTATGTTAGAGCTCCGTTGGAGCTCTAACGTGCCATGTTAGAGCTCCCACGGCGCTCCTAACATACCATGTTAGAGCTCCCAGGGAGCTCTAACATATTCGAACATGCTATGTTAGAGCTCCGTTGGAGCTCGAACAAGCCATGTTAGAGTTGCCACGGAGCTCTAACATACCATATTAGAGCTCCCAGGGGGCCCTAATATACTCGAACATGCTATGTTAGAGCTCCGTTGGAGCTCTAACATACCATGTTAGAGCTCCCACGGCGCTCTAACATACCATGTTAGAGCTCCCAGGGAGCTCCCACGGAGCTCTAACATGATAGGTTAAAGCTCCGTTGGAGCTCGGTATGTTAGAGCTCCCAGGGAGCTCTAACATGGGAGCTCAAACATAGCATGTTAGAGCTCCCAGGGAGCTCTAACATACTCGAACATGCTATGTTAGAGCTCCATTGTAGCTCTAACAAGCCATGTTAGAGCTCCCACGGAGCTCTAACATACCACGTTAGAGCTCCCAGGAAGCTCTAACATACTGGAACATGCTATGTTAGAGCTCCGTTGGAGCTCGAACAAACCATGTTAGAGCTCCCACGGAGCTCTAACATACCATGTTAAAGCTCCCCAATGGAGCTCTAACATACTCGAACATGCTATGTTAGAGCTCCGTTGGAGCTCTAACAAGCCATGTTAGAGCCCCCACGGAGCTCTAACATACGATGTTAGAGCTCCCAGGGAGCTCTAACATAATATAACATGCTACGTTAGAGCTCCTTTGGAGCTCTAACATAGTATGTTAGAGCTCCCTCTGAGCTCTGGAGCTCTAACATGGCATGTTAGAGCTCCCTGGGATCTCGAACTTGTGACACGGTTAAGCCCCCTCCCTGGCGAGAGGGGGAGGGGGGGGGGGCTAACCGTTGCGCAATCGATTGTGGAACGGTTCAGGGGCGGCGGCGGCGGCGGCGGCGGCAGGTTAGAGCTCCCAGGGAGCTTTAACATAGCAGGTTAGAATATGTCAGAGCTCGCTGGGAGCTCTAACGCGGTATGTTAGAGCTCTCGCGGGAGCTCTAACATGGCATGTTAGAGCTCCCTGGGGGCTCTAACATCGTATGTTAGAGCTCCACTGGAGCTCTAACATAGCATGTTATATTATGTTAGAGCCCCCATGGGAGCTCTAACATAGCAAGTTATAGTACGTTAGAGCTCCCTGGGAGCTTTAACATGGTATGTTAGAGCTCCCCTGGGAGCTCTACCATAGCAGGTTAAGTATGTTCTAGCTCCCTGTAAGCTCTAACATGGTATGTTAGAGCTCCAATGAGCTCTAACATAGCAATGTTATATTATGTAGACCTCCCTGGGAGCCTAAACAACTATGTTAGAAGCTCCGCGGGAGCTCTAACCAACACAAAGAAACATGCTAATGTTAGAGCTCCGTTTGGAGCTCTAAACATACCAGGAAGTAGCTCCCAGGGAGCCCCCACTGAGCTCTAACATGCTATGGTCAAGCTCTGTTGGAGCTCGGTATTTTAGAGCTCCCAGGGAGCTCTAACATGGGAGCTCTAATATAGCACGTTGGAGCTCCCAGGGAGCTCTAACATACTCGAACATGCTATGTTAGAGCTCCGTTGGAGCTCCAACAAGTAATGGTAGAGCTCCCACGGAGCTCTAACATACCATGCTAGAGATCACAGGGAGCTCTCACATACTTGAACATGCTATGTTAGAGCTCCGTTGGAGCTCGACCATGCCATGTTAGAGCTCCCGCGGAGCTCTAACATACCATGTTAGAGCTCCCAGGGAGCTCTAACATACTCGAACATCCATGTTAGGGCTCCGTTGGGGCTCTAACAAGCCATGTTAGAGCTCCCACGGAGCTCTTGCATACCATGTTAGAGCTCCCAGGGAGCTTTAACGTACTGGAACATGCTATGTAAGAGTTCCGTTGGAGCTCTAACATACCATGTTAGAGCTCCCAGGGAGCTCCCACTGAGCTCTAACATGCTATGTTAAAGCTCCGCTGGAGCTCGGTATGTTAGAGCTCCCAGGGGGTTCTATCATGGGAGCTCTAATATAGCACGTTAGAGCTCCCAGGGGGCTCTAACATACTCGAACATGCTATGTTAGAGCTCCGATGGAGCTCTAACAAGCCATGTAAGAGCTCCCACGGAGCTCTAACATACCATGTTAGAGCTCCCAGGGAGCTCTAACATACTGGAACATGCTGTGTTAGAGTTCCGTTGGAGCTCTACCATACCATGTTAGAGCCCCCACGGAGCTCTAAAATACCACGTTAGAGCTCCCAGGGAGCTCCCACGAGGCTCTAACATGATATGTTAAAGCTCCGTTGGAGCTCGGTATGTTAGAGCTCCCAGGGAGCTCTAACATGGGAGCTCTACCATAGCATGTTAGAGCTCCCAGGGAGCTCTAACGTACTGGAACATGCTATGTTAGAGCTCCGTTGGAGCTCTAACAAGCCATGTTAGAGCTCCCACGGAGCTCTAACATACCATGTTAGAGTTTCCAGGGAGCTCTAACATACTGGAACATGCGATGTAAGAGCTCCGTTGGAGCTCTAACATACCATGTTAGAGCTCCCACGGAGCTTTAACATACCATGTTAGAGCTCCCAGTGAGCTCTACCAGACTCGAACATGCTATGGTAGAGCTCCGTTGGAGCTCTAACAAGCCATGTTAGAGCCCCCACGGAGCTCTTACATACCATGTTAGAGCTCCCAGGGAGCTCTAACATACTGGAACATGCTATGTTAGAGCTCCGTTGGAGCTCTAACATGCCATGTTAGAGCTCCCACGGAGCTCGAATATGCCATGTTAGAGCTCCCAGGGAGCTCTAACAGACTCGAACATGCTATGGTAGAGCTCTGTTGGAGCTCTAACATACCATGTTAGAGATCCCATGGAGCTCCCACTGAGCTCTAACATGATATGGTAAAGCTCCGTTGGAGCTCGGTATTTTAGAGCTCCCAGGGAGCTCTAACATGGGAGCTCTAATTTAGCATGTTAGAGCTCCCCGAGCATGCTATGTTAGAGCTCCGTTGGGGCTCTAACAAGCCATGTTAGAGCTTCCACGGGGCTCTAACATACAATGTTAGAGCTCCCAGGGAGCTCTAACACGCTGGAACATGCTATGTTAGAGCTCCGCTGGAGCTCTACCATGCCATGTTAGAGCTCCCACGGAGCTCTAACATCATACCAGGTTAGAGTTCCCAGGGAGCTCTAACATACTCGAACATGCTATGTTAGAGCTCCGTTGGAGCTCTAACAAGCCATGTTAGAGCTCCCACGGGGCTCTAACATACCATGTTAGAGCTCCCAGGGAGCTCAAACATACTGGAACATGCTATGTTGGAGCTCCGTTGGAGCTCTAACATACCATGTTAGAGCTCCCACGGAGCTTTAACAGACCATGCTAGAGCTCCCAGGGAGCTCCCACGGAGCTCTAACATGATAGGTTAAAGCTCCGTTGGAGCTCGGTATGTTAGAGCTCCCAGGGAGCTCTAACATGGGAGCTCTAACATAGCATGTTAGAGCTCCCAGGGAGCTCGTAACATACTGGAACATGCTATGTTAGAGTTCCGTTGGAGCTCTAACAAGCATTGTTAGAGCTCCCAACTGGGTGGAGGCTCTAACAAACCATATTAGACTCCCCAGGACTCTATACATTATTTTTACTGGAACATGCTATAGTATAGAGCTCCGCTGAGCTCTAACATGCCATGTTAGAGCTCCCCACGGAAGCTCTAACATACCATGTTAGAGCTCCCACGGAGCTTTAACATACTCGAACATGCTATGTTAGAGCTCCGTTGGAGCTCTAACATACCATGTCAGAGCTCCCAGGGAGCTCCCACTGAGCTCTAACATGCTATGTTAACGCTTCGTTGGAGCTCGGTCTTTTAGGGCTCCCAGGGAGCCCTAACATGGGAGCTCTAATATAGCATGTTAGAGCTCCCAGGGAGCCCTAACATACCCGAGCATGCTATGTTAGAGCTCCGTTGGAGCTCTAACAAGCCATGTTAGAGCTCCCACGGAGCTCCCACTGAGCTCTAACATGCTATGTTGAAGCTCCGTTGGAGCTCGGTATTTTAGAGCTCCCAGGGAGCTCTAACATGGGAGCTCATATAGCATGTTAGAGCTCCCAG
This sequence comes from Prorocentrum cordatum, assembly GCA_963575745.1. NCBI lineage: Eukaryota > Dinophyceae > Prorocentrales > Prorocentraceae > Prorocentrum > Prorocentrum cordatum. The sequence continues at coordinate 476,475 of CAUYUJ010009458.1, read as the reverse complement.
GGAGTTCTAACATACTCGAACATGTTATAATAGAGCTCCGGTGGAGCTCTAACAAGCCATGTTAGAGCTCCCACGGAGCTCTAACATACCATGTTAGAGCTCCCAGGGAGCTCCCACTGAGCTCTAACATGCTATGTTAAAGCTCCGTTGGGGCTCGGTATTTTAGAGCTCCCAGGAAGCTCTAACATGGGGGCTCGAATGTAGCAAGTTAGAGCTCCATGGGGGCTCTAACGTACTCGAACATACCATGTTAGAGCTCCCAGGGAGCTCTAACAAGCCACGTTAGAGCTCCCACGGGGCTTCAACATACCACGTTAGAGCTCCCAGGGAGCTCTAACATACGGGAACATGCTATGTTAGAGCTCCCTGGGAGCTCTAACCTGCTACGTTAAAGTTCCGTTGGAGTCCGGTATTTTAGAGCTCCCAGGGAGCTCTAACATGGGAGCTCGAATATAGCATGTTAGAGCTCCATGGGAGCTCTACCATACTCGAACATGCTATGTTAGAGCTCCCTTGGAGCTCTAACAAGCCATGTTAGAGCTCCCACGGAGCTCTAACACACCATGTTAGAGCTCCCAGGGAGCTCTAGCATACTCGAACATGATATGTTAGAGCTCCGTTGGAGCTCTAACAAGCCATGTTCGAGCTCCCACGGGGCTCTAACATACCATGTTAGAGCTCCCTGGGAGCTCCCACTGAGCTCAAACATGCTATGTTAAAGCTCCGTTGGAGCTCTGTACTTTAGAGCTCCCAGGGAGCTCTAACATGGGATCTCGAATATAGCATGTTAGAGCTCCATGGGAGCTCCTAACATACTCGAACATGCTATGTTAGAGCTCCGTTGGAGCTCTAACAAGCCATGCTAGAGCTCCCGCGGAGCTCTAACATACCATGTTAGAGCTCCCAGGGGGCTCTAACATACTGGAACATGCTATGTTAGAGCTCCGTCGGAGCTCGAACAATTTCCCATGTTAGAGCCCCACTGAGCTCTAACTACCATGATAGAGCTCCCCAGGGAGCTCTAACCATCTCGCCACATCATGCTTATGTTCGACGCGACCCGTTGAGCTCAAACAAGGCCATGTAAGAGCTCCCACAACCCACCGTAGCTCTAAACATACCATGTTTAGAGGCTCCCAGGAAGCTCTAACATAACTGGAAACATGCTATGTTTAGAGCTCCCACGGAGCTCTAACATACCATGTTAGAGCTCCCGGGGAGCTCCCACTGAGCTCTAACATGCTATGTTAAAGCTCCGTTGGAGCTCGGTATTTTAAAGCTCCCAGGGAGCTCTAACCTGGGAGCTCTAATATAGCATGTTAGAGCTCCCTGGGAGCTCTAACATACTCGAACATGCTATGTTAGAGCTCCGTTGGAGCTCTAACAAAGCCATGCTAGAGCTCCGCGGCTGTTGTAAGCGTCTGTTGCAGCGGTTTTTGTTTGCGCCGGCTGTTTGCAGCGTCTGTTGCAAGCGGCCGTTGCAAGCGGCTTGTTGCAGCGGCATGGTGCAGCGGCTGTTGCAGCGGCTGTTGCAGCGGCTTGTCGCAGCGGAATGTTGCAGCGGGGAAGACTTGGCCTCGGTCGCAGCTGCTGCCTCTTCCTGCTCCACCCTCCTCCTTCAGCCCCATCCTCCCCCCATTCCCCCTCCTCCTGAGGGCGGCTTTGGGCGCTCCGATGCCTTTCAAGAAGTGCCTGCCCCACCCCTCGCCCCCGACAACCGCCGCCGCGGGCAGCAGCAGCAGCACCCCCCCCCCCCACCCCCCCCCCCCCATCGGCGACCTTCAGGCCCCCAGCGGCGGGCAGCGCCGCCGCCCGCGGCAGCGGCGCCCACTGAGGGGCGCATGGGGGGGGAGGTAAGGTCGGGCGACGTTGGGCGGCGCTCTTTTTCAACAAACTATGGCACGGCCATGGCGCCTGGGCACAGTGCTGCGACCGTCGCGTCGAAACGCAGCACCCAGTTCCCCGGGCTGTTGTAGAGCTGGTTGACGGCTCTGTCGACGCCCGCTTCTTCTCCCGAGCGGCGCAGCACGCAAGTTCGCTGCGCCAGGCGGGGATTGGCCTGCCTCTTGAAGAACTTGCAGAGCTTCTTGGGGCTCTTGTAATAGATCACACACCCACTCGGCGTCTGGGCAAGCGCTCGCAAAACGTGGGGCAGTGTAGGCAGGTCTGCCGCGAGAGCCTCTGTTACAGCCACGTGGTAGCTCTTGCTCGAGTTCCGAAGCTTCTCCGTGTACTGGATGCCTTTTGGAGAATCCTCCCGTGCAAAGTCAGTCGGCGTTGTGGAAAAAACTCCCGTGAACGCTGCTGCGATCTGGGCGGCGATGCAATAGTCGGTGTCAGCTGTTGGCGCCAAGACTACGTTCCCCTTCTTCTTCCCCTGGGCCGTGTGACTGGCAAGATAGTCCAGGAACTCCACGGGGTCCTGAAACACCTTGAAACGCAAGCGCCGCGCCATCCTGCGAGCGCCCCCATCTACCACGCGAGCCAGCGTGAGCCCAGCGGGGCGCGGGGGGGGGCAGCAAGTAAGCGCCGCGGCCCGCAGCTGGCCTGGCACTACTGCGCGGGACTTTCTTCTCTCTGGCACTCCTGGCCTTGGCGGCGGCCTTCGCCCCTCCAAGATTGCGCTCTCGGATCTTGGCCCCCCGCTTGGCGACGGCGGCGACGACTTTTGCAGCGGGCCCGACTGGATCTGCGCCGCTCGCCTGGGCCGCCTCCTGAGCCAGCGCAGCGAGATCGGGGGCGCCCTCTGCGAGAAGGCGGGCGCGCTTTCTCGGGGAAGCGGCCGCCGTGGCGTCGACGGCAGCTGCTCGCCTGCGCCCGAAGCCTACCTCTGTCTGACGTGCTGCCCCAGGCTCCCGCGCGCTTCCCCTGTCGCGCCTCTCGCCCCCCCTCAGCGGCACGATCTTCCCCTGCGCGACCTCATGTAGCTTGAGCACATGCCTGTGCCAACGACTGGCGGCAGAGCTGCTCTCGTCGTTGCCGCCCAGCCACGCGCGCAGCAACCTGCTGAAGGGCGCGTGGTCCACGAGCGTGCATTCCTCGACGGACGCGTCGAGGAGCCGCGCCCTCTCGGGGCAATGCACCTCCGAGAAACGGCGGAATCGCCTCTCCAAGTTGCCCGTGCTCGTTTTCCGTACAAGGAAGAGCTCCACGAGGCGACGGCCGCTGTGGAGCTCGGGCCACTCCACCGCAGCGCGGCCCCAAGCCTGCCGCGCGGTGCCCCCGTTTCGATGATGATGCTCCTCGGCACGGGGCAACATTTGCCGCAGCTGGGAGATTGCCTTCTGCTCGGGGAGGTCTGCCGCCTTGCAGATGCGCTTCAAACAGGCCTCGGCTTCTGTTGCGTGCTCTGCTGTTGCAGACAGGGACAGGGGGGGGCAAGCGGAAGGCTGTAAAGGCGTGCAACCAATAATGTTCTGGCCGATATAGCTTCACGTTCTCCTTCACATTGGCCACGACCCCCTGCGCTCGTCGAAGGGCCGCGTGGACGGCTTCGCGGGCTCGGGGCCCCGTGCTCCAATCGCCGGTACCAACGGTCTGGATGCCAGTGCCGCACGTGAACCGCTTCGTGGCCTTCAGAAACTTGAGGGTGGCGCCAGTAAACGTGTCGGGGATGGCCAGAATATTCCCCTTGACGAACATTGTATCCAGCTTGGAGAGGAAAGCGGCGGCCTTGGATTGAACGCTGGCAGCGTCGGGGTTGCTCTTGTCTCCAGTGGCGACCCAGGAATAGCGCTCCGCGCTCAAGTCGGCCAGCAACCCCCCCAGGAGCAGGCGCGAACTGTTCTCGCCCCCGAGCCCTTCCAGAATATGTCGGGCGGGAACGCGCCGCTCTTTGTCGTTCCCCTGGGACTCCGCTGCGAGCGACTCGAAAATGACTTCCGAACGCCGACTTTCCCGTACATAGGGCCTCGCCCGACTGTTGAAACGCTGGGGGGCCCAGCCGAAGTTTTTGGCGAACGCAGCGCCGTCTTCCACCAGCTGCTGCTTCCCGAGTGTGTTGCGGAACACGGTGGAGGTAGTCAGGAACTTGGCCAGACTTGGCGGCTTCTTACTCGCGACCAGCAGCTCGTCCGTGATCGTTATTTCGCTGTCTCCTTTCATCGAATTGGCCAGAACCTTCTGGGGCGAGCGAGACTCGTCCTACGCGCGAAACGCCAGCCCAGGGAACGTAGTTGTTGCAGCCAGGGGTACACTTAGATCCGCCCCATCGCTGCACCATGCCCGAGTCTCCTGTCGCACATGTTCGTGCAAGTCCCCGCCCACCTCCCCGCCTGCCGTCTGGCACGCGCGACGGACGCACTCCCCCAGCATGGAAGCCTTGCCGTCGCAGTCCATGTCTCGCGGGAACTCCCGCATCCCGATCACCCGATCCACGATCCAGGGCCCTCTGGGGCCCAGCTGTTCCAGCCAGCTTGCCTTGAGACCGTGGCTTGGGAGGAAGTCCAAAGCCTTCGGGATCGACCACAGCACTGCGCCAATTTCGACCTGGCACGCGCGGTCGAGGCCGTCCGCAGCCAAACGCAAAAACAGCACCATGTCTGAGGATCCTCTGCGCGATGATCTTCTCGTGCTGAGCCACGGTGGTCACCAGCCTTCGGCGCTGCCGACTAGACTCCAAAACTTGGCGGTCGCCCCCAACGAACGCATCCCGCCACACGTCGAAACTACTGAAGGAACTGGTTGTCTCCAACGTTGCACGGGTGGCGACCAGTGCGCGGCAACCAGGGCGCTGGTCGGCGTTGCGGACAACGGCGGGCGCTGGCGCCACGGCTGTTGCAGCGGCTGCAGCTGATGCAGCCGTTGTGGAGAACAGAGACACGGGGAGACCCTGGTGCGCACCTTCCGCTCGAGTCCGCTCTTTCCACGCCGCTTCTGCTGCCTGGTGCTCCTCGCACTGTGCATGGCGCACGAGGTTTTCCTTGCGTTGGAAACTCGCGGATCCCCGGCCTATGGTGGAAATGCAGCGAGCGCCCTTGAACGCCGAGCAGAACAAACAGACTGCAAATCTACCACCAACGCAGCCTATCCAAGTTTCCCTCTTCAGTGTTACTGGATTCGTCGCAGACATCGAGGCGTTCCAGTTCTCCTTGTTCTTCCAAAATTTGCAAGCGCCGCAGGTGGAGACGTGCTTTGGGTAGTCGTGGCTGGCGACGTGCTCCTCCAGGGTCATGGACAACGAAGGCGGGAACTTCTCGACTACTTTGCTCGGGGCGGCCTTCGCCCTCGCTCTTGCAGCCGCGGCTGCCTCGCTGCTGGAGCCGCTGTCCTCTTCGGAGCCGCTGTCGGAGCCGCTGTTGGAGCCGCTGTCCTCTTCGGAACCCGCTGCGTCGGCAGCGGCCACGTCAGCTGTTGCAGCTGCCGCGGCCGATTCTGCGTCCGAGCTGTTGCAGTTGCCACGGCTTGGCGAAGCTGCCCTCGACGCGGCCGCAGGGCTCGGGCTCGGGCTCGGCGAAGCTGCTGCCCTCGAAGAAGAAGCATGGCTCGGCGAAGCTGCCCAATGTTTACGACCCCCAAACTTCGCAGATCGATCCGGCTCGAAGCTGCCCTCGAAAAAAAAAGGGACGACGAGGCTGGAGGGTTCGGGGAAACCGCCCCAGCGGACGACGACATTATTATTTTGAGCCAAGTCCTACGGACCACAATGGTGACGATGGTGATGGTGATGGCGATGCTGATGGTATGGATGGTGATGATGGTGATGATGGTGATGGTTATGATGGTGGTGATGATGATGATGATGATGATGATGATGATGATGATGATGGGGATGGTGATGATGGTATGGTGAGGGCGGTTGTGATGGTGATGATGGTGATGGTGATGATGGTGATTCTGGATGTTATGAGCACCACCATCATCACCATCACCATCGCCACCACCATCATCACTACGATTTGATAACCACCATCATTACAATCGTCGTCGGCATCAAAAACCATCAAAGACCTAAAAACACTCAACCGACTCAACCTATTTTCGCCTTAAGTCAAGCCAGGAAAAAAAAAAAACAAAACAAAAAAAAAAAAAAAAGAAAAAATAAAAAACAAAAAAAATAAAAAAAAAGAAAAAGAAGAAAAAAAAGAAACAAAAAAAAAAATAAAAAAAAAAAATAAAAAAAATAAGAGAAAAAAAAAGAAATAAAAAAAAAAACAAAAAAAAAAAAAATAAAATAAAAAAAAATAAAAAAAAAAAAAAAAAAAAAAAAAAAAAAATAAAAAAAAAAAAAAAAAAAAAAAAAAAAAAAAAAAAAAAAAAGAACAAAATGATTCCTCCCCTTCCACGCCGGCTCGCTCGCCTCCGGCGGTGGCCGGCGTGTCCCGTGGTGTCCGCCGTTGCTAGGGCGAAGTCAAGACAAACAATTCTCCCCCTCCCGCCCGTCCGGCGGTGGCCCGCGGTGTCCCGCGGTGTCCCGCGGTGTCCCGTGGTGTCCCGAGGTGTCCGCCGTTGCTAGGGCGAAGTCAAGACAAATGATTCTCCCCCTCCCGCCCGTCCGGCGGTGGCTCGCGGTGTCCCGCGGTGTCCCGTGGCGTCCCGTTGAGTGAGATCGATAATGAGATCGATCGTGAGATCCATACTGAGATCGATACTGAGATCGATGTGGTGCCCCGAGGTGTCCCAAAAAGTGAGATCGATAGAGACATCGATAGTGAGATCGACATGAGTCCCGTGGTGTCCCGTGGTGTCCCGTTGAGTGAGATCGATAGTGACATTTTTTTTACTGAGATCGATGTGGGGCCCCGAGGTGTCCCGTGGTGCCCCGTAAAATGAGATCGATAATGAGATCGAAGAGTGTCCCATGGTGTCCCGTTGAGTGAGATCGATAGTGAGATCGATGTGGTGTCCCGCGGTTTCCCGAAGTGTCCCGTGGTGTCCCGTTGAGTGAGATCGATAGTGAGATCGATCGTGAGACCGATAGTGGGATCGAGAGGTGTCCCGCGGTGTCCCGTGGTGTCCCGTGGTGGCCCGTGGTGTCCTACGGTGTCCCGTTGAGTGAGATCGATAGTGAGATCGATAGTGAGATCGACAACTGTCCCGTGGTGTCCCGTTGAGTAAGATCGATAATGAGATCAATGACAATCGAACAGAACCAAAAAAACACGGGCGAAGAGAGTAGGCCCCTCTGCCGAAGGCCCCATGCTCCGTGCAGGTGCCCAAAACGAAGAGCACTGCGAGGTGGTGGAGAGCCGCAGCACATGGTGTCCCCATCAAGTGCGACCCCGAGTTCTCAACAATCGTGGGGGAGGGTCCCCAAGCCCCCCGACGGGGGTTCAGCCTGAACTCGTCCGCGCGCGTGGGATTGGCGGATGGGTTCTTCGACGGGCTCAGATTCTTCCCATCGGTGCACCGCGGGGGGGGGGGCCTCTTCTGGGACAGCAGAACTGGCCTGCGACGGGGGTCGAGGATCGGGTCACCATGTGGGTCTCGCCCCCTCCCCCACGGCTGTGAGGAAACGTGGCACAGTGATTGCAATTAGCACGCGTGCCGGCTGCACGCGCCCTCGCAAAGCACCCGAACGGTACGAGAGGGGGGGGAGGGGCCGGCGCTTTCCGAGCGGGGGCGCGGCGACTGCACGCGGGCCGGTCGACGCAGCCAGCGCGGCGCGGCGCGCGCACGCATGACATCACGTGGGCAACTTACGCGCGGATGCCCGCCCCCCCCCCATCCACGCGCCCTTCCCCCCCCCTTTGGCGACGCCCATCGCCTATAACCAACGACTGGGCGGTTGTCGTGGGCCCCGCCCCCCCGATCTCCCGACGTCTCCTCCGGGACTTGCGTTTCGCTCTGGGCCCTATGTACGTATCCTCCTCCTCCTCTTCCTCTTCCTCCTCCTCCTCCTCCTCCTCCTCCTCCTTATCCCTGTTTTCTCTCTCTCTCTCTCTCTCTCTCTTTTTCTCTCTCTCTCTCTCTCTCTCTCTCTCTCTCTCTCTCTCTCTCTCTCTCTCTCTTTCTTTGTTTCTCTCTCTCTCTCTCTCTCTCTCTCTCTCTCTCTTTTTTTCTGACTCCCTTTCCTCCTCCGCATCCTTCTGATTCCTCTCCTCGTTTTCCGCCTCCCTTTCCCCTCTCCCTCTTCCCCTTCTCATCTATCCGCCCCGCAGCCCAGCATGCAGCGGGCCGCGTCCGCCCCTGCCCTTTGTGCCCGGGAGGGGCACGAGAAGGAGGTCGTCACCCCAGCGAGCTGCCTGCGGGGCCGCAGCTGCAGATGCCCCCCCGGGCCTTGCAGATAGGTAGCGAAGATGAGGGGGAGGGGGAAGGGGAGGGGGGGGGGGGGGGGGAGGAGGAGGAGCGCAGAGGGGGAGGAGGAGGAGGAGCAGCGAGGAGGAGAGGAGCGAAGGAGGAGGAGGAGGAGGAACGGAGGGAGAAGAGGAGAAACAGAGAGGAGGAGGAGGAGGAGGAGGAGGGAGGAGGAGGATTTTTTTTTTGGACCGTGCAGGAGGGGGGGGCAGAAGCAGCAGAGGAACAGCGAAGGAGGAGAGAAAGGACAGGGTACGTGACGCCCGCGCGCTGCGAGAGGCCGATCTTCGGCGACCCGCGGGGGGTGCCGCGGTACCTCGCGCGCGGGGCGGGACGGGGCAGCCCCGCCCGCCACCGATCCTCCCGCACGAGAGTCCTCGGCAGCGGGGGGGCGCACTCGGCGACGGGGGAGGACAGAGTCCATGCCCCGCAAGCCGCGGGCGCTTGCGACCCAGGCCACCGTCGCCTCGACCCACGACCCAGGCCCGAGCACACACCTAGACAAAATCGAGAGGCGGGCACTCTTCCTCCCAGAGAGGCGCAACGGGCACAGTTGAACAGGTCGTCGACGGGGCGGGCGGCGGGGGCGGCAGGGAGCGGCGGGGCGGGTGCACGCGCGCCCCCGCGCGCGCTCCCCCAGCCAGGCGGGGGCCCAACCCCAGCAGCAGCAGCGCGCGCACAGCGGGGCACAAGCAGCGAGGAGAACCGAGGGGGCGGGCCGGAAGAAAAGCAGGGGAAAGAGGGGAAGGCAGGGGCGGGAGAATACGAGGACCCAACAACGCCCACCCCGCAGGGGAGAGGCAGCGGCAGAGGCAGGGAGACGGAAGACAGCAAGCGACAGGAGAGGCAAAGGAATACAACAAAGGAGCACTAGAGCAAACGCGCGAGAGATGAAAGGGAGCGGTCACACTCAGACGACATCACTTCACGTGGCAGCCCGCCCAATACGCCGTGCCCTGAACTGTCGCGCGACACCAGTATACCGACGAGCTAGAAGACGCAATCGAGCAGCGAAGACCTGGTGCGAGGGGACCTGAGTCTGGCGCCGATGATGAGCATGTGTCTTCAGAAAGGCATCGCGGAAGGCAGCGCAGGCAACGTCGCGGTCGAGCCCCCAGGAAGGCCCCATCAGACAGAGACATGTAAGCCATGTATCTCGGTGCTGCCACATCTCCCTCCACGGCGTGGGTAATGCTTCCAACCCTGGGAGACGGTGCAGTGCAAGGTCACGGAAATGATCGCAGATTTTGTAGTGGAGTAGGTCATCAGGGGCCACACACCCAAAACAGCACCCACGGTCATTCGCATGAGAACGTGCCGAAGTACACACGCCCCTGGACAGTGCGCGGAGAACGTTGGTAGCGATATGAGTGCACGTGGCACGCTCCACTGCGCGCAGTCTAGTCCGCAGACGGAACAGATCCTCGAGGGAGGCTGCAACTAACCACCGCGATACCCGCACACCCAGACACAATCATGGAGTGGCAGTCATACGAACCGAACGTAAATGCCGATGGACCTTGGCCTGGATATAACGGGCAGTTCGATCAATGGGGGGGTTCACGAGGTCCGCCGCATCCTCATTCGTAGTGCGTATCATCGAATGGCACCACCGTCCAGCAAACATACGAGCAGGAATACATTCATCATCAGTCAAGCCACTCGCTAAGCCCTCTAACTCATATAGTGCATAGTCTAATGCCTTGCACCGCATCACCACCCGAAATTTCGTAGCTTTATCATACAGTCCCAGGTCCACGAACTCAAGAGAGATCCCCAGGTCACGTAACTGAGTGAGCATAGTGTAGTTCAACGCATGCCGAGGCCCCGCGGTAAGGATCTGCAAAGCTTCCCTATACTGACGCCGAACCAAAGGGGTGACCCTCACCAACTGAATCCGATACTGCAAGACGGGGATGCAATTAGAGTGGAACAGACGGATAGTGGTCGCCAAGCCCAGCGAGAGAGAGCGAAGAAGACGAACTCGCTGCCAGAACTTATTCATCGTTTCCACCCAGGCCACCTCATGGGCCGACGGGCCCACCCAGAATCCGAGGTGCAAAACTCTGGTGGCGAAACGGACCGAGGCGAAACGGCTGCCTTTCCGAGCCATGTGGGCATCGAGGGCATCTCCATCCAGCGCCCCGCAGATCAGGACGTAACATTTCCCCACATTCAAAGAGAGACCAATCGCGGACGAGAACAAGTCGAGAAGCAGCAAGGTGGGCATGAGATCGATGAGAATGCCACGTAGTCCAAAACAACAGTCATCAGCGTACGCCAATTGGACACCCGCACGTTCGACACGGCGGGCACGGGTCCAGCGAAGTACAGGGTCCAGGGCCAGAGCAAAGAGGGTCATTGACGCAGGATCACCCTGCCGTACACCTCGTTCCACAGGGAAAACCGTTTCGGCTGCGCCCTCAAAACAGACCAGGGCCGTATTGTTGGCATACAGGGCTCTGAAGAAACCCACAGTCTCGCTGGGGGCCCCCATGGCCACCACAACGGCAAAACTCCACTCGGCCAGGATCGAAGGGAACGCCGCCTTGAAATCGGTGAACAAGACCCCCGCTTTATCCCTCCCATACATGTGTTGGATAAGGCCCCATTTTCCACTTCAACAACATGGTCCAGCATGCAACGCCCTCGAACCCCACCACGCTGGGTGACATCCACCGTCGCAGGAGCGACGTCATGGAGTCCAAGACAGAAGGCGTCGGAGAGGATCTTCGCATCCGCATTCGCGAGGGAGGGCGGGCGGGTGGAGGCGCGCGCACGTGAGACAAAGTCACTGCGATCACGGGGGCCACTGCCCTTCGGGAGGAAAACCATGCGGCTGGCCCGACATTCAGGGGGGAGAGCATCTCCTGCACGGTTGAAAACCTCCTCGTAAACCTCGAACAAAGCAGCGGTCGCCTCGGGGGCCTTCCAGCATCCATGCGGGATCCCATCAGGGCCAGGAGCAAGATTGAAGTTATGGCCGACACGGCCCCGAAATTCGCCAACGTCAAGTTTCCATCGCGGGGCAAGAGCACAGTCGCCAGTAGTCTGAACGTGGGCCAACATTTCTTGCCAATGAGTCGGGTCGTGATCAGCCCGTGCAAAGACCTTACTCCAATGGGCCACCAGTGCCGCAGAAGCCGCTTCTGGGGAGGCACGCGGGGCCCCGTCCTCGCCCAAGACGCCTAGCAGCCCAGCCCTCCTCCTCATGAGATCCCACCCACGCCTAAGGGCCACCAGCCCCCGTCTCCTTGGTCCTAACCTCCTCCACCTGGTTGCTATGATCCAACTCCTCCAGCTCCGCATCAAACCGACGTCCCTTCAAGGTCAGTACCAAACTGTGGAGGCCATCAGGATCAGTGCACACGCCGCCGTCGACGTCGAAGAAAGGCAGGAGAGACGCGCAGCAACGAATGGCACGAAGGCAGAGATGCCACTGCCGACCCCGCCATCCACGGTACGCCATGAAAGCAAAATGGAGCCGCTCCGTCCGCTGAACGACACTTAAGGGACTTCTTAAATTCCACAGCAGCCGCGCCGAACATTTCTTTCACCCTTGCGAGTTTCTGGGCAGGGTCCGAAGGGGGCGTCAGCTCCCGCAGCTGTTCGGAAACCACCATGTGGTAGTCGGCATGATGGCTGATCCATTTCGGAGCCGAGAACCGACCCCTCGGGGTCGGGATGGGAAACCGTGGCAGCGGCGGGGATGTGATCGGAGGAGGCCCCTGGATGCATGAGGGCGCCGACAGCGTTGACAACAGCGGTCATCTCATTGAGAATACCTGCAGGAAGGGTCGTGTAAATCCGATCTAATCTGGCCAATCCCCTCAGTTCCCGATTCACAATATCCCTTCGGGTCGGGTCAGGCTGGTATAATTCACACCAGCGGCTACAATGTTCCTGAGAAGCATGACATTGCATGCGGTCCCCAGGCCCAATCTCCCCTGAGACAAGGGACCTCCCATCCTCCACCGTACAGAAATTCCAGTCTCCCAGAATGACAACCATAGAATGCGCTGCCGCCGGAAGGGCGGCCTTGATGAGGCGTAAGTACTGATGATAGATATGAACGTCGTCGCACGTGTTAGGCATATGAATATTGGCCACGACCAAGTCGCCTCGAGGTCCCCGACCATGGACCAGTAACACCCGCCCAGGAACGACCGTAATCGGAGCGATCGAGTCGAAGCAGTCACATAGATCCGAAGACAGGAACGTCACCACCCCACCCGCGTTCCGACCATCCAGAAAGCTCTCAAAAAATTGCCCAGTCCGCATTTCGTCCCGAAAGATAACCAAGTCTGCTTCAGATCCGCGCGTCTCCTGTAAACACATGACCTGATACTGTAAGAGCAGCTGCTTAGCCCGAACGAAGCGAGAACGTGACCGAGATGAACGAGACGAGAGAGAGGCAAAGAGCGCGCGCGTGTTCCAACTGCAGAGGGACAGAGGACGGGCAGGGCGGTAGACACCACCAGCTTCCCCAGCAGGCGGCGAGAAGGATAAAGCACTGTCACTTGCATGGTGTACATCAAAATTGGCAGGGAGGGCGGGCGAGCACTCAGTAGCCGCACACACTGGACTTCTCCCCACCGCACACTCACCTGTCGAACTGTTCCGATACTCACCGAAAGGGGCGAATCTCTGCGAACCTGGCGCGCAGACGCTGTGCATGTTGCTGCCCTCCCACTTCCGCCAACCCATCGATCTCGACGCCACGCTGAGCGGTGCCCGCGGTGAGGCCATCATCGACAATAGAAATCTTTACCACTTGCACGGGGACTCCGTTGTCCTTCATCACATAAACCGCACCTCCTAGCCCCGTCGAACCACCTTGTCCGCCCCACAGATTCTGGAGACATGCTGTCGCATATTCCCAAGATAGTAGAACAGCTTCCTGGATGAGGGGGGGACATCACGTCGGACCCGTAGCTGTAAGTCGGGACCGCCCTCGGGGCTCGGGAAGGGGAACGTGCCCACGGACGATGCCATCCCGTGGAACGTGGGGGCCTCTAGGTTGGAATCAAAGTCCAGGAAGACCTTCTTACTGCAATCGTAGGCCTTGGCCTGAATCGAACCCTGAGTCGAAGACGGAGCGCAGCGGGTGATGATGCTCTGGGCAGCTTCACGGATCGTTTTCTCCATCAGCGGCCGAGGGAATCCAAGAACCACAAGACGCGAGGGGTTGCCCACTAGACCAGAGTCGATCTTCCGACGGACTTGCCTTTCATCATCCCCACAAGGTGTCGGGGTCCCAAGCTCGACGACTTTCTGAAGGTCCTGGATCTCATCGCGCATCGTCTGGATCATTCCTTTGAGCTCTTCACGAATGGCGGATTATGCTGTCTCTCGGTCCTGAATGCACTGGAGAAGAGCCTGTTCATGGATCGCTCGCATCTGCTCGAAATTGGCAGCCGTCTGTTTTGCCAGTTCAGTGTGCGCCTGCTGTAATGTCTGGAAATTCTTCTCAGCGGCGATCATCTGACCCTGGATTCCCGAAATCTGTTGGTTTATCTCCTGAACGCCGAGATTCAACTGACTGGACAGGCTTGCGACTGACGACGGCAGAGGAGCAATCATATCACGCATGGCGGCGAGGATCTGCTCGGTGTCCCTCTTACCCTCCGAGCATGTACCTCCAGGCGCCGTCGGGGGGGTACTCATCCCTCCAGGGGAGGCGGGAGGAGTGGATGAGAAAGACACGGGCCACGACTCGCTGACCTCGGACGGCACTGCGGGAGGAGAGCGCGGCCTCGGCGGGCCAGGGGAGCGCGGCTACGGAGGGCCAGGGGAGCGCGTCCGCTCCCGGCCTTGGTGCCTGGCCACCAGGCGCCTTGAGCCAAAATGGCTTGAGCCAAAATGGCTTGAGCCAAAATGGCTACGGAAGAGGAGGAGGAGGATGAGGAGGAGGAGGAGCGAAGAGAAGGAGGAGGAAGAGGAGGAGGAGCAGGAAGAGGAGGAGGAGGAGAGAGACAACGAGGGAGGTGAGGGAGGAAATGTGAGGAGGTGGAGGGGGAGGCAGATGGCAATGAAAATGATAATGGTGCATGGGTGATCCACCCAGTCGCGACGCGGCAGCGGCGAGACTAATCGCCATCACCAATGGGCCAAAACCATTCGGCTCTGGCCTCCTTCATAGCCCTTCTGCTCCCGAGCCCATTCAACCGCCGAACTGGCAGACTCAAGCCCGAGCAGGCAAAACCGTGCAGGCCGGAAGATCGCTAAGGGCCTACTATGAAGACAAAAGTCCCCCACACAGGTGCAAGCTGGCGGGTTCCAAGGAGACGTTGGCCACGGGACCCGCCCCAGGCCCACCAGCGGGCCCACCCCTAGCCCCGGCCCCAGCCCCAGGCAACGGACCCGAGCGGGAGCCCACCAGCTTCCCGTGCGACCGTTCAACGCCACCCTCCTCGAGGCCTCCGAACCCTGAAAGCTTTTCGGGGGTCCAGAGCCGAGGGGTGGACAACACTCGCGGGGCCTCGACCGCGGGGTCTGGAACCCAGGGTGGTCCGAGCCCGTGCAGACCCCAGCGAGGCCCTTCTCCCGGGGCGGACCCTCTGGCCCACAGGAGGCCCCGCAGGACTTGGCAGGAGAACAGGGGCGGGATCTCGTCAGAGACAGCGCCTTCATCGCACCAGACCGCCGAGCGCCTTTGGACCAGCCACGGCCTGCCAACATCCTCCCCCACGTCCGCCCCTACGCCCGCCCACCCACCCACCTTCGCGCCGGGCGCCGGCTCGTGCATGGTGGGGAGGGGAACTCAGGCTGCCTGCTTCCTTCCTGGCTAATCGCGGGCACGGATGGCGGCATAAACATCATCGCTTGATTCTGCGTCAGAGGCAGAGTCGAAGGCAGCGTCAGCCACGCCACCGACTCCGTCAGTGTCCCAAGCATCGTTGTCCCCCACCCACGCGTGCAGGCTGACCTGCCCAGTGGACGAGCTGACGGGTCCTGCTTTCGCAGGCCTCCACGCACAGGGCCATGTCGGGGGGGACTCTCCAGAGCTTTGCACCTTGCTTCGCCCAGCTGTCGGCGAGCCCGTTGCCTCGCCGACGCCACGCGTCAGAAAACGAGAAAATGATTTACCAGCGGACGCCAACGGAATACCTCCAGCTCGGCAGACTGGGCACGTTTGGCCCGCTACTCTGCCCAGGGGCGACAGTTGGCGCTCAAGGGGCCCAGGGCCTTGGCAGCGTCCTTCGCGCACGCCATGGACCCCGAACCATCATTGAACAATGAAAGGCCCGTCCATCTCGGGCCTCACCGAGAACCTAGAGAGCACGTGGAACGCATAGTCCTCCGCGCCCCTGGGCGACCAAGCAAATGGCCCCCAAAAACACACGGCACCGCACATGCACAACGGAAGGTTCCGTCATCACTGAAGCAGACAGCCGCCCAGCCCGCTCTGCGCAGGCGTCCGCGCTAGATAAAATACGGCGATCCGCAAGTAACACCCCCTCACCTGCCGAGGTCCTTGGGCGGGACCCCCCTGGCCACGTCCACCGATATGTATATATCTATATGTTATATCTATATGTATGTATGTCTGTCTGTCTGTCTGTCTGTATGTATGTGTGTATCTACACATACACACATACATACACGCATGCATGCATATGCCCTCCTTGAAAGTCATACGTGTCGTTACCCGGCGCTGAGCCCTTCGGGGCTCGTGCCAGCGGCGAAGACACCTCGATTCCGCGATCCCTTCGGTTTGTGCGGCGTCGGTTCGGAAGGCTGGCGCGGTGCCCTCCTCTCGTCGCACAGGCTTCCATTCTTCTTCACCTTATCCTCTATCTTCGCAATCCCGCCCATGAGGCCCCCCCTGTTCCCCTCCCCACAGTTTCAGGGCCTGGCGCAATGCCCTCTTCTCTGCGCAATCCTATGCGTGAGCCGTTTTTCTTCTCCCCTTTTTTCCTTGCAATCGTATATGCCGGGCCTCCGGTCGTATCATTTGCGTCATATTCGTCTTCGTCTTGTTCATTTTTTACTTTCTACCGTTTGTGCATCTACATATATATATATATATATATATATATATATATACGCACACACACACACCTCTCTCTCTTGTTTGGTTTCGCCCCCTCTCCCACTCTCTCCTCTCCTCTCCCCTGCCCCCCCCCCCCCCCTGACGCTGCCCCCGCCGTTCGTTCCATCCCCGTGTTTCCCCGTTTTCCATCCCCTCCTCTTTCCTTCCTCTCCCTTGCTCTGCTCGTCCTGTGTCCTTTCCATTGAGTTGCCATTCCGTCGCGTACATTGCCGTGACAAAAGTATGATGCGGTCTTCGTTCAGCGTGGCCCACGACCGGCGGAGTGGGCGGAGTGGGCGGAGTAAAAATTACTCCGCGCGGACATGCATCCCGTCCAATTTTTTATACAGGACTGGGCGGAGTAATTTCCGTTCCTGTTTTGAGATAACAGAGTTATGAACGAGAGGGATACAAATTACTCCGCGGGACCGCGGACGCCGCGAGGCCACGTTAGGAATCTTCGGAAGGATAAGAGATTCCAATATCTTACAAAACCGCACAATCTTGTGTCACGGCTGTGTACCCCGCGTCGGGCCCGATACTTTGCGCCCCCCGCGCAATGCGCAACTTCCTGCCCGCTGCGCCCAGCGATGCCGTCGCCCGTCGGCTGCGCCGTCAAGGGCCCGCGCGCTGCGCAGAGGGCCTCGGGCGAGAAAAACGCGGGCGCGACGGCAAGCAGCTCCCGCGTCGCCGTCGCGCGCGACGGCGTCTCAGGCAGGGCAGAACCTGAACGGTGCTTCTCGTTATCACTTTGTTTTCGTTTTCCCTCGCTTTTGTCTCCGATCCGCCTTCGCTGCGAAACGAAGTCCAAACGAACACGGCCCACGACATCACCAAAAACACCGTTTATGTCCTGCCCTGGTCTCAGGCCCCCCCCCCCCCCCTCGGGCAGAGGGCCCCGCTGGGGACGCGCGCGACCGCCCGCGCGCGCGTGCCTGTCCGAGCGTTTCGGCCCGCGCGCGACCAGGCGGCAGCTCGGCCAGGGGCGCCGTGGATGGTCTGTTTCCGCCTTCTCCTGCTCCCGCCGCCGCGGCCCCCGCCGCGGACTCCTGGCGGGCGCCCCTGCGCATGCTGGCGGCCGCGCGACTGCCCCCAGCAACGCGTGCTTCGCTGCGGCCGCGGTCGCCGGCCAGAAGCTGACCTGCTTCTACTTCGGTTCCGTCGGCGCCTGGGAAACTCTCCTCAAGGCCATCGGGAGCCGCGCCACGATGGTCGACGCCCACGGAAGCGACGTCGTTGGAGCTCATCAAGCTCTAGCGGGGAACCGCGCGTCTCGCGGCCACGCCCAGGTCGTCGAGTCAATCGGCCAAGGCGAAGCGCGCGTCGTGACCGACGTCGACCGCGGCGACGTCCACATGCTTTTCTCTGACGGCGTGGAACAAGATGCTGCGTCCGACCAGGCCGTCGCCGCCGCCATCCTGGCCTATTGCGCGCGGCCCTCGGCAGCGAAGCCCGTCGACGTCGGCATGTGTGTCGGCCCTGTAGCGGCAGCGCAGTGGCCGTGCCTCCCCGCCCACTTCCCCACCTTGTAGCCTCTCCCTCCACCCTCTACTCCTCCTCGCCCTTTGCACCACGACTTTTCCAGAATCAGCAGCGGCGGCGGCCTGCGACGCGTCGGAGAGAAGTCTGAGAACCATACTTGACCAAAACGGTTGGTCCATGCCGCCGGCGCGTTGCCCCTGCCGCAAGACCGCAAGACACAGGGCATTCCTTTGACGACGGCCAAGCTCGCCGCCCGCCCGCGCACGGGCGCCACGAGCGTTTCAGAATCGATGCACACATATATGAATCATGCGTAGTCGATGAACAGGCATCCTGCGAGCCCAGCAATGATTCTCTCTGCCACAAAAAATACAAGTTCCAGCAACAGCGACCTAGGTTGTAGCCCGTCCGTGCATGTGCGCTGCCAAATGTTCATACCCGATGCAGACGTATAATAATGCTTATGCTGCTCCCGTCGTACTTAAGGACCACATCCCAGAAATAATTTCGAGCACCCAACAGTGTCTCCCGGGGCCCGACCGGTGAAAACCCTCGAATTTCGGTATTTTTCTGGGGGGGGCTCGAAATTCTTTCTCGTGATCATGGCTAAAGTAGGCTGGAACATCATAAGGTGATGTGTCAGTCGTAGAGGACGAAACAAACCAAGTTAGCCCAATCGCGCCTTTCTTTGCCGCGAGATCTTGGGTTCCTTCGACGCACAAGCGACCAAGTTCGCAGCCCGCCCGCGCATGTGCGCCGCCAGAGCTCCATACTCTGTGCACGATTATTTGTCGCATGCGTAGTTGATGAAACAAAAACACCCTGTGAGCTCAATCCTGGTTTTCTCTGCCGCGGAACAGTGGATGTGTACGTGCGAGACGACCTACTTTGTGGCCTGTCCGTGCATGCGCGGCGCCAAAGCTCCACGATCGATGCAAACATAAAGATGCGTCATGCGCACGTGATGGCGGCACCCGTCCGCGAGCACACTCTACGCCAAATGCCGTCTTTTCCTCCGTCGATCCCCCCGGTGGAGGGCCTCGGTGACCAACCGGCGAAGGAGCCTCCAGGAGGCCCCCTGAGGCCCGACAAGGCTTCCGAGAGGCGCCACGCCTCTGTACATTAGCGGAAAACCCCCGACGTTTCGTGATGGACCGTGCTACGGAGAATGCGCCCCGGGAGGCGCGGAGCTCCGTCTTCTCCCGCTTCTGCCCCCCCGTGCCTGCGCGCAGAACGCACACAATTTCCTGACGGCGCGTGTTCCGGAGAATGCGTCCTAGAAAGCGTTGGGCTTCCTCTTCCGCCGTGATTACCCTGTTAGATTTTCGAGACACTCTCGCCGTTTCGCTTCCGATGGGCGGGCGCCGGAAAAGGGGGAGGGGGAGAAGGAGAAAATAACGAAGGGGGGAGGAAGAGGAAAAGGAGGAGGTGAAGCAGGAGGAGGGAGAGGAGGAGGAGGTGAAGGAAGAGGACGAGGAGGAACAGGAAGACATTAAGGAGAGGATGGATTTGTCGTCGTAGTCGTCAACGTCTACGCTCGACGTTGCCATCGTCCGAGATCGCGTCTGCTATCGGGGAAGTCTGCGCTAGAACCTAAGCGCGCGCGAAGCGCGCGTGGTCGAGTATACACGTGTGTATATATATGTATAGATGTATATAAGAGAGAGAGAGAGAAGAAAAAAAACAGAGAGAGAGAGAGAGAAAGAAATCAATAAAGAGAGAGAGAGAGAGAGAGACTAGAGAGAGAGAGAGAGAGCGGGGAAGAGAGAGAGAGAGAGAGAGACAAACAAAAACCTTACTGACAAGCTCTTTGGGGAAACTCTCTGGGGTCGGCGCAGGACCCCCCCTCCCCGGCGCGCAAAGCGTGCCAGGGAGGGGCAACCCGAGCCGCTCACCAGAAAGAATTTCGAGCACCAGAAACGTACCCAATAACTCAAGGGCTTTCACGTGTCGGGCCCTGGGAGACACTCGTCCGACACTGTTTCGACACTCTTTCGACACTTTTCTTGAGAGGGGCCCCCAAACACGTGTGCTCGCGAGCGTTCTCTTACTCGGCGCTTCGACCTCGGGCGGCAGGGGAGGGGGAGGGGGCGGGGGCGGGGGCCTGGCTCCAGGCCTGTGCTCCGTGCGGCCGTGTGCGGCAGTGCGTCCCGTGGGGGAGGACTCCACCTGCCTGCAACAGGCGTCAAAGCCAGCCAAGACAATACCTACTCCACGAGGGGGGGGGTGGGGAGGGGGGGTGCGAGGGCCCGCGCCGATCGGCAAAGCGTCGAACATTCAAACGCGTTTCAAGCAAGAACGAACAACACAACGGAGCAGCAACGGAGACGAACACGCGAAGCAAAACGAAGGCAAGAACCAAGCTGAACAGCGTTGTCGTGGGCCCTTGGTGAGTCAGAGGGCGGTCACCTCGCGACGTCTGCTCCTCGTCGCTCGGCGCTCGCAGGGCCCGGGGGCCCGCCGCTGGGTGATGCTCTGCATCTCGTCCGCCAGGTTCCGCAGCGGCTGGAGGAGGCTCCTGCGCAAGCTGATCATGTCCTGCGCGCCGCGAGGGCTCCGCGAGGCGTCGCGGGGACGCCGACGGCGTCGGCGCCTTCCTCTCGGAGGCCTCTGGGCAGGGTGACGAGATCCGTACAAATCCTGCTGAGCCGATCTTCCACCACCAGTGCCAAAAGGTAAGACGGGGGAGAAGGGAGGATGGGGAGGTCCTCCACCTCCTGCTCCTGCTCCTCCGCTTACCTCTCCTGCCCATGGTAATGGTGGTGGAGAACTGGCCCACCAGATCCACCGCCACTGCCCAGGCCCATCCAGAGTCCTCGCCGCCACGGCCAGGCGCAGCTCGGAAGACTGGCGCTCTGTGTATCCCTGACGGGGGGAAGCATCATGGCACGACGGAGACGGGTCACGAAGGAAGCGGGTCCTGCACCCCCTGAGGAGTCGGGTCGCCAGGGTGCACTTTGGTCAGTCATGGTACTAGAAGAATGTAACAGTACGACTGGCCCGAGCTACATTCCAGGATGCCAGAACATCCAGCGGCCCTTGTTTCTGCAGCCTGTGTGGAACGTTCGGAAGTCTTGGGAATCCTCGAAGCATTGAAAATCTTGGAACGTATGAAGTCAGCCCACCTGAATAGATCACGAGCGTTGAACATATCCGTATCCGCACCCTCGCGATCCGGATACGCAAGAGAGCCCAGAATCGAATCGATAAATCGGATTGGCGATCGACATGAATCGGATCGGCGGAAATCGGCAACCGAGTCGGGAAAAGTCGAATCGGCGGAAATCGGCAGGCTGATACGCGTCCAGTACGAAATCGGAATCCGAATTGAATCCCAAGTCGAATGGAATCGGAATCGGAAGCCGTCGAAGTCGAATCGAATCGGAGGAATCGGAACGAACCCTGGATAATTACGCGGTCCCGCGAATACGTTCCGCGCGGGGGCATCCGCGGAAGCACGCTCCATATCCGCGGGATCCCAGCCCGGGGCTCGGCCCGCGAGGCCGCGGTCACGACTGCTCTTTCGCCCACGACTCGTGCTTGTTGAAGTCCGGGGGCCCGCGGCTGCTCCGGGAGCCCCGGAAGCGGCCAGACAAAACCTTCGAGGCACGTCTCCCTCGGGGCCCCCTCTCTTCCGCGGCAGTGCTGGAGGTCCGCGCCGCCACGGGCCGACGCAGCTCGAAAAACTCGGCCCGACACGAGGAGGGGCCCGGAGCAACAGGGACCGCTCGTGAGCGGCCAGGGCTGGCCGGTCGCGGCATGCGCTGCCACAGGGGCGGCCTGCGCGTTCGGGTTTTAGCCCCCTGCGCGCCCCCCACGCGCAGCAGAGGTCGCTTCGGCAAAGGACGAATCGGAATTCGGGGAACAAAAAGTGGCATAAACATAAAAACTCGGAGGTCCGCGCGGATTTCTCGGATCGGCGCTGGGGCCCCCTGGCGGCGCCTCCGGCGCCGCCCCTGGCGCGAGAAATCCGAGCGGACCTCCAAGTTGTTATGTTTATGACACTTTTTGCTCCCTCAGGATCGGGCCGCATCGGCACGGAGTCGAAACCGAATCGTATCGGCTGCAGAAGGACTCACAGCGGCACCATGCAGGCAGCGGCCCGTGTCGGATCGCCCGCAAATCGAAATCGAATCGGATCGGGTCCGAGTCGAGGTCGAATCGGATCGACCTGATCGAGCCCCTGCCTGTGCCAAGAGGCGCCCCCCATCGCAGCGCTCCCGGCCCCCTCGATGCCGCGATGCCGACCTCTGGGCCCCCCTGCGGAGCCGTAGGGCTGCCTTGCCGCCGCGAGACGGTTTTCCGAAACGGCTGGTAAGGAAGATCGGATCCCGGATACCCGACGGCTCGAAAACATCGAGACGGCATGTCTTTAATTCGTTCTCGCGTTAGGAAGCTGGTTTAGAGCCCTGGGGTCGTCACAGAACAATTCGGGATGAAAACATAGCCCTGCGGAAGCCGTCGAGAGGTCTAGGGACCCACGTCTCGAGCAAAAACGAGCCGCTACGTGTCTAGTGTTGCCCAAAGTGTCAGGATGTCACCAGCTTAGCGCTCCATCTTGGGGCCCATCCTCACGGGGGCAACCTGAGCCCCGCTGGCCGATCTACCGTCCCTACGTAGTCAATCAGATCGGTGAGTGCCGTCTCCCTCCAATTTCGCAGCACCCATCCGCACTTGGAGAGGGAACGCCAGGAGGGCCACCCTAAACTGTCCCAATCGGGCTTGGGATGGTTCTGACAGTGATAATGTATGGCTTTTCGGCAATTCACTCTGCCCTCCAGTTCCAGCGAGGAGATCGGCGCTGTTGGCGCAGAGAATAGCACGGCAACAGAACAGATGCATATGCACAACCACTCGAGGATGAAGAATGCGCGACCACATCCAAGAACAACCGACGATCAAAGACTCTTAACGCATCCGTTCCCCCTTTTCTCCCCCTCCTAAGCTCAAAGAGCCCCGATACACCACCTCCTGTTGTACCCTATTTTCGCAGCCCCATAGTGTCGTACGTACGCAGTTCCTGCAAAGAGAGGCAGGGGGGGCAGGCGCATTCCCTCGCGATGGAGGTGAAGCCCAACATAATGATCACTACAACGACGCCGGTGGTCAGCAACTCCCCGCTCAAACATCGAATTTCGCTTCTGCTCTCTCCGCTCTGTGCATCACCAATCTGTGGACTTAACCCCACACGCCTTCAGGGCATAGAACAGACTAGTGTGCGGGGCCAGAGTGGCGAGGCGATTATCCTGAATGCCATCACTCAAAGCTGCCATCACTCAAAGCTGCGCCCCACCTGCGCACGAAAAAACGTGCAGCCCACGAGTTCGGAGGCGCGACAGGCAGCCGTGCGGGGTGGGGGCAGCAGAGAAGGAAGAGAGAACGCCAGCTGGGATGACGGGTTGGGCGATCAATGTCCTGTTGACTATCCTGAATCCACCTGGGTGCGTTCTGGTAATTTGAGCATCGTTTCACCGATCCCCACCCCCAGCGGCGTGGCCTGGGCCCCACTGGCCGATTTACCCCCCTAGATGGGGATATAGGCCGTTCCCTGCGGGTTTCGAGGGGTATATCCCCAACTGGGGTGGTAATTTGGTGGGGGTCTCGAAGGGGATGAGGATGGGGATGGGGGTCGGATAAAAGGGTAGTGATAATAACAGATGCGCAGCAGTCGGAAATACGCCCAATCTTTCTAATTGGCGTCTGGGTCTCACCGCGGGAGGCCTCGGATACATACTGGCAGACGCTCGCGCCCACGGGGCAGGCTGTGGGCTCGACACGTCAAGGCCTCGCGACACTCACGTGTGTGGGCTTCGCTGCAGTGCTTGCCAGGATAGGTAGTGATTAGGAAACAACTGCTGGAAGGTCTGCGCCGGAAAGATTAAGGAGGATTAGGCCCCATTGCGGGGCTGTTACGCCAGAATGGGCTTCGGAGTAAGCGGGATTAAGCCGGATTAAGCGGGAATAAGCTGGATCATTCCGGATTAAGCCGGACTTTGGACCAGGGCGAAATCAGAATTTCACCTCCCAGGAGTTGCATCCGAAAAATGAGCATCGGCATCTGAGATGAACGACAAAGGGTGTTCGGAATCTCGCGAGGCATATACGTACGCCCGCCATGCCCTGAGATCCTCCGTCGCGGCGAAGGAGGAAGGACACGACGCCACGCCGACCGAGGCCAGACCTCACGATCCCATCCCTGTGAGATTCCTCGAGGCTCCCGGGGGACCCAGCGCGGGGCGACGGCGCGCGCCGTGCTTTTTTGCCCACGGCGCCCAGGTCTCAAGACGTGCCATTGCTCTTAGATTTAGGTCGGGCCTGTCCCCCTACAGGGGGAGCTTGGACGAAAAATGCAACATAGTCACACAAAAAATGCTCCAGAAATGCCCAGAAGTACTCCAAAAATCGTGCCCAGCCCATTTGTTATACTATGTTTGAATGTTCCTCCTGCAGGGGGACAAGCCCGACTTAAGCCCCCAGTGGGACCGCCCGCATGCGTCCCACACGCCTAATTTGGTATTTTCACCCACCCAGTGCAGCGTTTCGTGGCCTCATAGGGAGCTTCACCGACGGCCCCAGTGCTACCGCCCGCATGCGTTCCCCCCCCCGCCCAGCGCAGCGCTTCGTGGCCCCATAGGGAGCTCCACCGAAGAAGATATTCACAATTGCGGTACCCACAACTTCACATGGTTGGGCCTTTCGCAAGGATAATTCTGAATACTCCTCCTGCAGAGGGACAAGCCCGACTTAGCTTCGATCCCCGAGGCCATCCACGGCGACCGCACGTCCGAAGGCCGACCGCGCCGACCGCGAAGCACGACACGACAGCGGCCCCGGCCGCCGGCAGCCTCAGCAGGCCGCAGCGGCGCGGCAAGCGGCACGGCAGCGGACCGAACCGAACCGAACCGACCGAGCCCGGCTGCGGCGCTCCGCGAGACCGACAGACCTGCAAACTGCGAACGCCCTGCTCCTCCTCCTCCCACTCCTCCTCCCACTCCTCCTCCTCCTCCTCCTCCTCCTCCTCCTCCTCCTCCTCCTTCTCCTCCTCCTCCTCCTCCCACTCCTCCTCCTCCTCCTCCTCCTCCTCCTCCTCCTCCTCCTCCTCCTCCTCGCACTCTTTCCCTCGGGCCTCCTCGCCTCGGGCGCGCAGGCGGCGCGTTGGACAAGCTGATCTGCGCCTGGGGCAGCACCGCCGACGGCGCCCTGCGGCCTTGAGCCGCAGCTGGCGCTCGGATCAGGACTCGGCGGCGGACAAGCCTCTCCCTTCAGCAGACCTCCCCTGAGTGACAACGGCCCGGGACCAGAACCGACGGGCCCGGACCCGCAAAGATGACGGCCGCGACGCCCTCGCGCGAACCGAAAACGGCCAATTCGCTAATCGCCGTGTCGGGGTAGGAGGTCTGTCCACCTCTGAATCTCGGGAGCGGCCAAGAGGGGGGTGTCCAAGAGGGGGGGTTGCAAATCATGACCGGCGGCATGTGCGCGGCCCAGCGGGGGGGCCAGGGACGTAATGAAATAAGAAGAGGCGCCAGAAGAGGCACCATGAAATCTGGGGAGATATCATGGCCCATGCCATGATATCCACCGCCCCCTAGTCACCACCCCCCTCTTGGCCGCCCCCGAGAATCATAACGCGGGTCTCCGGCGGCCGTCCGGGGCGCGTCGGGCACCCCGCAGACGCTCTCGGCGAGGCGCCACTGCTGAAGCGCATCCCGAGGCACGAGGTCTCTGGAGCCCCGCTCCCAGTGCCAGGCGTGCCAGGCTAGCATTAAGTCGGGCGTGCCCCCCTACAGAGGGATTTTCGACGAAACAAAATACTCAGACAATACTCCAAAATGGTCAAAACATACTAACAAAAATGGTCCCCAGACTATTTTTTCACTATTTTTGAATATTCCCCCTGTAGAGGGACAGCCCCGACTTAAGGCTAGCAAGGGGAAGCACATGGCGCTCCTCAGAGAGCGTCTGCGAGAGCGTGGGCAGTACAGAAGCAGCTCCGTGGACAAGCGCCCGTCTGAAAGCCAGGGCCCCGAGACAACGGGGTTCCCGCCTCGGAGAGGTGACGCCCGTAAGAGAGTTCCACTGCCCCCTCCCGAGCCCCCATCCAACCCCTGCCCCCACACGCAGCGACCCTGACCTTCCAGAGAGCTATGTTTTAGCACTGGAGACCTAAAAACCTAAAAACAAGCTGAACGAAACAGCCTAAAACCAAGACGTAGAATAGCCGTTGGGTAGGTTTCTAAGTCGGGTGCTAGTTGTTCGCCCTCCTGGAAGGTCAGGGGAAGCCGACCGGATCCCCCCCCCGCCAGCTGGGTGGACTGCATGTTGATGGTCCCCCGCACGTTGACCACGGCCACCGCGCTGGTGAGACTGTTCACCTCCTCCTGCGGGCGCGAGCGGCGCTTGCCGTGGGCGGCGACCGCGACGACGAGGGCGAGCCACGGCGAGCGGGCCGAGCAGGGCCCCAGACATCCGAGGATGCCTTGTGTTGCTTCGGTCCGCGGCGCAGACCTCCAGACCACTTGCCCCTAGGGAATAGTTTCGGGCGCTGGCAGAATTGGGTTTGGTGGGACCTGGTTTAGTGATGTGTACTGGGGGGCGCGCCCCAGCCCCGTTCCACTAACCGGAACTGCCGTCACCCGAAACAACACGAGCTACGGCAGACCTGGTTTAGTGATTCTGGCAAATTTAGGGGCTCCGAGGCCCTACCACTAACCGGGTCCCCTTACCTGGGGTCCTGGCTATACCCGATAGTTCTTCAAGCGGGCAGAAGACACCGCACCGTGCGCAGCAACTGCAGTATTTCGGCGGCGCGCCCAGGGGGAAATGAGAAGAATGAGCATGCCGTCTCCGAAGGCGGCAGGGCTTCTCGGGAGCCCTCAGGCCTTCTGAGAAGCTGTCTGCGTCTTCGGAGAAGGCTCAGAACTTACAACTCTTCTCAGAAGGCTACAAATCTCAGCAACAACGACTGGTCGACCGGGTGTTATGTTGGTTAGCCCGTGGGGCCGCGCTGGCTGGGCCTCATGCTCGCTCGTTTCACGGTCCCTTTGCTCGTATTCTCATGGCTGGTGGGACAGGACTATCTACCGCAAGTAGGTGGTGACCTGACCGATGCTGGCTGGGAGGCTGTAGAATGGTTGGGGTTGCTGTGCTGCACGGTGTGGTATGGACAGGGCCTGACCTTAGTGGGCCCCGGAAACGGCAGGGCCGCTTTTTCCACCGTTTCCGAAAGAAGGCTCTGAAAATGAAGACGGCACAACAACGGCGACCGGAAACGGCAACGACAACGGCTCCGGGATTGTAGCCGGAGCCGGAACCGGCAACAACAACGGCGGCGGAACCGGTGTAAAAGAACGGCGTCGGAACGGGCAACAAAAACGACAAAACGGGACCGGTGAAGCAACGGCCCTGTGGCTTCCAGGGCCCACTGAGGTGTGGACAAGGCTTATGTTGCTCCCATCGTGCTTAAGGACCACATCCCAAAACAAATTTCGATAACCCGGAAACGAGTCGAAAGAGTGTCGAAACACTGTCGAAATAGTCGGACGAATGTCTCCCAGGGCCCGACACGTGAAAATCCTAGGAGTATTTGTGTACTTTTTTGGTGTTCGAATTCGTTCTCTGGCGATCGAGACTAAAGTAGGTTGGGACATCATAAGACAAGGTCTGGCGGAGGAGGTCATCGGCGGTGTCGGCGAAGAGCGCAGCTCCCGCGACGGTGCCGAGGGCGCCGTGCTCCGAAGGCCACGGGACGAGCGGCCTCCCCGAACCATTGGGGGTCCGGCCCGCTCCTGCGCGGGCTGCGCTTGTTTTTCCGTGGGCCGCATGCGCAGCGGTGCAAGGGGGGCGGCTTAACCGCACCAGGTTGGGACGCACAAAGACATTCTAATACTTTACGTTCTCCTTGGAGGCGCGCGTCCGGCCCAAACATACAGTATACCCATTTTGTAGTAGATCGTTTCCCGAACGGTGTGGCCAGATAGCGCCCGCCACGAAGAATATACTATAAGATTTCTCGGTGCGCGCATCGGCCCCAAGGGGGGCGACGCACATACAGTATAAGGATGTTGGGGTGACGCCGATATGTGACCACATGTGAGCCCGATCCCCACCCCCAACGATTTCTGAGGGGTGGGGTGGGGTTCACACTGCTCAACAGCTCTACCAGATCGCTGTATCTGATTATACTCCACGTTTGTCCGACACAACCGCATCATGTCTGCGAACCAAAATAGCGCAAGATCTATCACAATATTTGTGATGCAGTACAGACGGCAGCGTACTTACGGCTCCGATGCGGCCGAAATGACACCCCAATTGCAAAAATGCATCGCCATCGCCCTTGATTTCGAAACGCGTGCAGCGACCGCGGGTCCTGTCGGCGCGACGCACCACGGTTGCGATTGCCATTTGACCTGCTTTTTCGCAAACTCTGAACGTGAACGGAGAAAAACAACTGAAATTATCACGCGGTCCCGGAGACGACAGAGGCGAAAGCCTCAAGCGTAGAATTGAGTCTGGACCACCGTGCCCATTAGATCCCTCGCCTCGATGAACTTCGCGGGCGGCAGCGCACGGTTTTTTGAAGGACTCCGGCATGCGCGCGGGACGACGCGCGCGTGCGCGAGTCGCCCCCTTGCTTTGCAAACTGATTCGTTGACATCTGATGGTTTTTGATGACCGAGCGCGCGCGCATAATTTTTTGGTGTGTTTTCTTTTAAATTCTGAGGAGGGGGGCGATACCAGCCTGCCTGGGATGGTACGAGCTCATAGCTCGGACGGACAATGGGGCAGAATGCGCGGCGCCCCCAGCGGAGCCGCGATCCTTGTTTAACCAAGAGGGCTGCGTCACAGCGCCCCCCAACAACCCTATAACTATGTTCATAGCTCTGGCGCGCCTCCTCGCCGCGCCTTTGTGGAGCGAGGCGCGGCGCCCCCTCGCGGAGCCCCCCACTGGGAGCGGCCTCTCACGGGTCGTTGGGCCCCTTCAGCTGGGCGGGCCCGCAGCCGTCGTGGCCGACCCGACCCGCTCGTCGACGGTCAGGCTCGGGCCCTGCTTGGCCCTGGACGGCCCCGCCGCCATCCTCGCCAGCCCGTTGGCAAGGTTCGCCTTCGGGCCCGTCGCGCTGAGGCCCCGCGCCCTCAGCCCCGCCTTCAGCTCGTCCACCTTGTAGCGCACCAGCTCGTCTCTGACGGCTGCCTGCTCGCCGCTGGGTGGAACGCCGTAGAGCTCCTCGCACTGACGCTCCGCGATCCTCGACGCGACCTGTCGTCGCTGCCGAGGTCCTTCACTTTTGATCGGCACGGGGCCTCCCGCTGCCGATCCCTTGTTCGCGTCCTCCGAGGCTGGAGACGGTGATTCCTGCTCTCGCCCGCCGTGAGCGCTCGCGCCCTCTGTGGCTAGAGGCGGTGCTTCCCGCTCTCGTCCGCCCTGAACGCCGTCGTCTCGCCCGTCGTCGGTGCCCCCCATCACCTCGCCGCCCGCAGCGTCGGGCTGGCGCCCCCTCGAGCGCCTCTCGGCGAGGTAGCACACCGCTGCCGCGGCTCCAATCATGTACACCAACATGAGAAGGAACAGCGGCATGACGATGCCAATCGCGCTGCCGCCATACGGGTAGCCGACGCTGCGCCGCGCCGCGGCCGCGGCGCGGCCGCGGCAGCCCCCGCTGCGCCACGCGCATACTGTTGTTAAGACTACCTTCAGCATAGCTGCCGTGGGGTCGCTCACGTGGCCAGCCGCACGCCCTCTTGTCGCTAGCCCCACGAGCTAGAGCAAGACCTCGATCCTCGAGCCACACGGGCACTTCGGCCCGGTGTCAGCTCGGTTCACCGCCGAGTCCAACTTGATCACCTTCAGATCCTTCGTCCGCACGCGCTCCTGCATCCACAGGTCCTGGATACGGAGATGCCGCACTCGGCCTGGCCCCGCTCGGTGGGCCATCCCTTTCGCGGCCGAGCTGTCCGTGCCAGCAACTCCCTGCGCGTGGATCCCGCACAATGCGAGGATCTGCTGCAACAGGATAGCGGAGGCACCCGCCCTGTTGAGAGCCAGGAGCTCTGCCACCCCGCTTGACGTCGCTACGTAGCCATGCGTCGACGTAGTCACCTCCAGGCAGCGATCGCCGGACATCATCACCGTGCACTTCGTGGACTTCGCGTCATCCGCTCCTGCCCAGTCGCTGTCGCCCTCGACGTCCGCCGTGACTGGGAGGCCCTGCACTGGACAGTGCCTCTCCGTCACTGGGCCCCCCACCAGGTACCGCGCAGCACGCCTGAGCCTGACGTCAGAAAGCGGCGTGGGCTTCGACGCCTCCGCCATGATCATCTTCGCTGCGTACTGCACCTGCGGCACGTCCTGGGACAAGTAGGTCGGCACTCCGCCTGCCTTGGGCACACACCTCTTGAGTCGCTCGTCCACGACCGCCTCCTTGGGCACGGAGCCTCCCGTGGCTTTCGAGCCTGGGCTCGTCTGAGGCTTCGTCGTGTCAGCTGGCAGGTCCAAGAGCTCGAGTAGGTTGCCCACGCGCGCGTCATCTGCTCTCCACGCGAAGCGAAGAGAGAGACGGAGACTCCCGCCACTCGATGCGTCGCCTGAGCAGCCTGCCGTGGCCACCGCCGGTGGCGCCCGGCCCCGCTCGACCCAACTGCTCGATCTCGATGTGCTCCTCCAGCAACGCGCCGAGCACGTCGAGCATCGCCAAGACCCCCTCAGCCACGAAGTCGCCTCCGTGCACGCCCAGCGCGACGTCCAAACGTCTCGTTGTAAAGGCTCCAGGGCAAGGCGCGATCCGAACCCGTGGTGGCTGACACTTCTCGATGACGTCGCCGACGCATGCATGCCACAACCTCGACGCAGGTCTTGTACCATAGAGCGCCTAGTGGAGCTGCCAGACCCGCCCAGGTCGTCGCAGCCCAGGCGGTGGCATCACGCGCAACCACTCGTCCATGTCCGCGTGGAAGAACGCCACGCTGGCATCATACAGAGCCACTTGCCTCTGCCTCGCCCGAGCGGCTGTCGTGCACCGCCGCCTCTGGCACGAGGTCGTACGCACACGCTGTCGGAGTCTCCCGGTCACGCACGGACGCCGCGAACAGCTGCAGCCGCTCGCAGTCCTCGCCGTCGAGTCCCAAGTAAGCAGATTCACTGACGTCCACGGGTACCACGAGGTTGGCCACCCTGGGCGCCTTCGACCGTGGCTCGCTGTCCGCAGGAGCTGCTGGTCGGCTCCTCGAGTCCACGTCCATCCCCGCGGAGTCGTCCGCTGAGCCGCCCTCCGCAGGAGATGGCTGGGATGAACTCGCCGCTGTTGCTGCGCCACCTGCTGCTGCTGCCGTCGCGGCTGCGGGGTCGACCGCCCCCGCATCCACCTCCATCTCTGGGGCTGCGATGGCGTCGCCTGGCAACGGGTGAACCGCTGCCTGCCGATTCGCCTCGCCCAGGGCCCCCCCCTCCATGCGCTTCCTGCACTCGTGAGAGCGCGCCGCCCCCCCAGCACCTCGGACAGTTCAAGGCGGGCCCGTAGGTCTGCGCCATCCTCTTCGTCACGCAGGTGGCTCGCCCGAGCCTCGGCTTGGGTAGGGGCGCTGGCGGAGCGTCCAGAGGTCCCGGAGGTGGTCGCGCTGGCTCTTCCGCCACTGGAGCTGCTGCTGCTGCGGCGCCACTGCTTGCCGCTGCCGCCTGGCGCTGTCGCGCCTGCGCCTGGCGCGCAGCGGTGTCTGCCCGCTCAGGCTTGGACTGGAGGTCCCCAAGGCGGGCCAGCGAAGCTGTTCAGCGCGTCCACGTTGAACCTCCGCCCCCTCGGCTGCCCCCTGATCGCCCGATGGCGGCTGGTCTGCCGCGACCCGCCGACCAGGTGCTCGTCGCTCTTCTGTCTTGCCCAGCCAGACAGCCATGCGCCACTGAGCCTCTGCCCTCTGCGTTCGGTCGCCTGGCGCGCGGGCCCAGACAACCTCTCCGAGCGCGGCCACCTCCCCGCGGCGTGGCTTGCCCCGATTGGCGTGGCAGGCCGACTTGCCAGCGGCCTGCCTGACAGCAAGCCGCGCGAAGAGCCGCCCAGCGCGCCTGACCACCCGCGGCATCACCCTGTGGAACACGGGGATGCGCGCGCCCGTGCCAGACTCGAGCTGGAGCTTGATCACGCGCGCCCGCTTGGCCACCCGGTCGTTCATGGCCCCAATGAAACCCATCGACGCGTGGATTCTGGCAGGCGCTGCCGCGAGCTGGCACACGATGCCCTTCAGCTTCCGCTCCTCGGAGATCTGCTCGGCCAGCGCCTGGACTGCTGGCTCCTGGTCGGCGCGCAGGATGCACTCCACGATGCCCCTGGCGTCGATGACAGCACTCGCCGCAATGGACGTTAAGGGATGCATACCCTTAGGCCCCAAGACCTCGCGCGCCGCGGCAGACTGGCGGCGCGCCACCACCGGCGCGTTGAGCAGCGCCTTTGGCGGTCCACGCCGCCGCCGGCGACTGGGCCCACCAACTGCGGCACCAGGGCGGCCTGGTCGATCTGCTGATCCGCTGGAGCCAGCCGAGCCATGCTGCCGGCTGAGGCCGCCAGCTCCTCAGCTGTGACCACGGCGCCGAGCTGCAGGTAGTCCATCTGCACCTCGTCGACGCTGCCAGACCCGCCGCCCTGTCGGCGCGGGTCGTCTGCCGCCTTGGCTGGCGCGCACTAGTCGCGCCAACCTCGCGGTGGAAGGTTAGCGAGCTCGTGCTCGTCGATCTCGCCCTGGCTGGGGAGCGGCGGCGCCCGCTTCGCCCCGGCTGGCAGCCCGTCGGGCTCCGCCTCTGCCAGTGGCGCCCCCTCGTGCAGAGGCTGCTTGGCCGCCGCGGGGGCTGCTGCGGCGGGCGCCTCGGCCCCGACTGGGTTGAGGGCTGCAGCGTCTCAGACGTCGCGCGGGGGGCCCCGCGACGCGCCCTCGCATCCAGAACAGGTTGCCCTGTCGCACCAGGGGCGCGTTGGCGACGCCCTCTAGTTGGCTGAGCGCCGCGGGCACGATGTACGAGCCCGTCGGAGAGAACAGCGCAGAGTGGCCGTTGTCGCGTGCCTCGGCAACCCCCATGACGGGATGCGAGACGTCGGCGACCTGGCAAAAGATGCCCACTACGCGCGCGTCTGAGCTGTCCAGCAGGTCGTGCTGCGCGCACTTCTCGCCGCGGTTATTCGCGCCCCTGTCGTCCGCGGCGCGGATGTCGTAAAGCTGGGTAGGCCCACGCGTCGCCGCGCCCGGGGCGCGGCTGCGTGGGCACGTCGCTCTGGAGGCCCCCGAGCCCACCATGATGTGATTCTCGCAGCTCTCATTGTCGCTTCCTGGGCTGTCAGCCCGTGGATCTCGCAGCATCGAGATCCGATTCGCGGGGTCCGCTGCCTGGGCCGCCAGGCGCAGCGCCCGCTGGATGGCGGGCGCGGTGTCTCCCGCGCCTCCGCCTCCACTTGAGCTGGCGCTGCCGCCGCTCGGGGCGGCCGCTGAGCTCGCCGTTGACAGCTGCGCGGCGTCGGCCCGCGCCCGGGCGACGCTGCTCGGCGCGGCGGACAGCGCGCTCGACGCTGCTGAGCCCGTCGCAGGCGCATGCAGCTGAACCGAGTGCAACGCGCCCTTCAAGTCGATCGTCTTGCTGGCTGCGCTGTTCACTCTCGTAGTCTTATCAGGGCAGCCTCTCATCAAGTGGCCCTTCTGATGGCACTTCCTAAACGTCCGTGTCTCGACGCGCTGGCCATCGTTGCCATCTCTGCCCTTGCCGTCCTCCTGCGTCTGGTGCTGAGATCGGGAGTCCCTGTTTCCGTCGCAGAGCTTCCCGTATCCCTTATTGCCGCCCTTGTCCTTGTCCTTCTTGGTGGCGATTACGACCGTCGCCACCTCGGTTGGCGCCATCCTTCCTGCTGCCAACGTCGCCGTCAGGGACCCGATGTCCATGGGAGCTGGCCCGCTGCCGTCCGCCGCGGTGGCCCCCGCTGCGGTGCCTCCTGCAGCGTCCTTGAACGTCTTCCTGCTCGTCAGGCACGTCTTCGCGTGCTTCGCGGTCCCGTCGTAGGTAGTCCCTGAGGCGGTCGGCTTTGACCATCAGCTGTTGCTGAAAATCCCAATCCTGGATCCCGCTATGAGGATCGCCGCCGCGATGTCGCTGGGCACCGCGCTGCCGTGCCGCTCGTGCGTCTGGACCGCCACGTCAAACTCGTTCATGTCGGTCTTGATCGTCGCTGCTCCGACCGTCCGCCTCAGCAGCGTCCTCATCCGACCCGGAGCTGACGTTGGCTGGCCGGGCTCGAACTCCCCCACGAGCTTGCGCCACACCAGCAGTCCTTCGCCCTCCGGGATCGGCCGCTGCATGGCGAACGCCTTGCCTTCCAGGAGCAGCGCGAGCATGTGGCACAGCTGCCGCGACGCGCCGACGAGCGCTGGATTTGTCAGGTCCAACGTCTCGTTGGTGACGTCCTCTTCGGCCTCTTGCCCGACCGTGATCATCTCTTGGTACAGCTCGTCGTCCAGCGTCGCGATGCACGCCGCCAGCTTGATCGACCGCGCGGGCCACGCTGCCTCGCTGCCCTTGAACTGGGCTGGTTTCGTCAGCAGCTTCGCGTCGATGATGCCCCACTTCCGACGACCCTCGCTCCTCGCCGGCGCTGGGCTCGCCGCCGCGGTGCTCCCCGCGGCGGTCAGCTGCTGGAGCGCCTGCTGAAGCTGCTGAAGCTGAGCATGCTGCTGTCTGGCTGTCGTCTCTGCTCGCGCCTCCAGCTCCAGGGCTCGCTTCTCGGCAGCTTCCGCTCGAGCTGCAGCCGTCCGCAGTGCGTCCATCACCTGCTGGGCCGTCGGCTGCTGCTGTGGCAAGGCTCATGCTGCAGCCGCTGCCGC
This sequence comes from Prorocentrum cordatum, assembly GCA_963575745.1. NCBI lineage: Eukaryota > Dinophyceae > Prorocentrales > Prorocentraceae > Prorocentrum > Prorocentrum cordatum. The sequence continues at coordinate 441,872 of CAUYUJ010009458.1, read as the reverse complement.
GGTGCGGGGTCGCCCGCTGCCTGCTGCGCCGCGGATGCTCGCAGCCCCTCTTCCATCTCTGAACCTCCGCGCTTCGAAGGCCGCGTAGGCTTCGCTCTCGCGGGGTATGAAGGAGTGACCGTCCTCGTCCACGACGCCGAGCGGCCAAGCGTGACCCAGCTCCTTGTCGAAGACGACGTCCCCGAACACGCGGTGCGTGAACGTTGGCAGGTCGATCTCGTGACCGACGATCTTCTCGACAAGGGTTCAGCGCCGACTCCAGCAGCCTGCAAACGTCTCCACGCCGCTGCCGTCGCCAGGCAGCGTCCTCCGATCGCCGCCGCCCTCGCTGCTTCTTCGGTTTCTTGCGCCCCGTCGCTGTGGTGCCCGCCAAGGTTGAACCTCGGCCTGCAAAGGGTTTGGGGGCTGCCCTCCGCTGCCCCGCGGGTGCTCCCCGCAGGGCGCTAGGACGCCCTCTGCAGCCCGCGGTGTTCCCCGCTGGGCCGCTGGGCTGGGCGGCTGCCCTCCGCAGCCCGCGGCGTTCCCCGCTGGGCTGCTAAGCTGGCACTTCCGACGCAGAACCCGTGGATCCTCAGGCCACGGGCTCCGCTACCATGCGCGGCGCCCCTTGCGGAGCCGCGATCCTTTTTGAACCAAGAGGGATGCGTCACAGCGCCCCCCAACAACCCTATAACTATGTTCGTCGCTCTGGCACAGAATCATATGCAAACTGCAACACGAAAAAAAAACCATTAATTCCGGCGGGGGGGGGTCGATCCGACGACCCACTCTGAAAAAATGATAATATATGGTGTGCGATAAATGTTGTGCAATTTATGTGGAACAATAGACGCGGTGGAGACTACGCATACAGTGCAAGATCTATGGTGCAAGGTGTGTGGTGCGATCTTTGTTGTGCGATCCATGTTGTGAGATCCATGTTGTGCAGTCAGTGTTGTGCAATCGATGTCGTGCAATACGCGTGGTGCCATCTAGGCGGTACATTCTATCAGATGCACCCTGTGCGGCGCAATCTATGCGGTGCACCTAAGACGGTGCAATTCACGCGAGGCGGCGACGGAGCGGCGACGGGCGACAACGCAGCCGCCAGACCGACACCAAGGCCCAGATGACGGGCGGCGACGAAGCGGCGACTACTGGCCCGTCTGGCAAAGACAACGGGCGGCGAAGAGGCGGCGACGAGGCGGCGACGGCGACTAAATAGCCGACAGACCGGCCGTCAGGCCGAGACGACGGGCGGCGACGGGGCGGCGACGGTGACTACATAGCCGGTCGAAGGATCGTCACGCCCAATCCATCAGAACAGTAGCAAGAATCCCTAAGTGCAAGCACCGGTTGGGGAACGAATTCCGGAATCCTCCGTACTTGTCCATATGTCCAGGGTGTTCCTCTCCCCCTCAATTTCCCCATAGTTTTGTGTATATATATATACTCACTGAATACAGCGTTTATTTTTGTTCATTCCCTTCTGGGGGACCAGCCAAACAGCGTTTTGCTAGGTATCGACAGCGCTAAGGATCGCAATCGCGGGTGTCGGTACCTCGGCGTGGCGCTCCGTGCGCGGGGTGCGGAGGCGAATGGAGAAGACCCCCCCTCGCTCGCCGCCGAGAGGAAGAGGAGCAGCAGCAGCAGCAGCAGGATGAGCAGGATAACTTAAACAACAAGGATGCCGGAGATACGACCGATCAGACGAGCGCAAGCATGAGCGGGCGCGGGCAAAGAGCAGACCAGCGGATATAAGCAAGGCCAGGGAGCAAGCGGCGGAGGGAGGAGGGAGGGAGGGCGGCCGCGGCAAGCCGACTCTCACCCCGAACGAACTGTGGAGCCGCCGTGCCCCCCACGCGTGGCCGCTCTGCCGCTGGCAGTGACCCCCCCCCGCCAAATGGGGGGCCCTCGCGGCGTGCCGACCACCTCTCGCGGAGAAGAGGAGCTGGCGACACGCAGGAGGGCGCCCTCTGGGCAGGAGGGGCCCGCGGTGCGCAGGCTTCGGGGGCCACTGGGGAGGCCACACCCGCGCACAGCAGGCCGCTGCGGTCGCGCCGCAGTCTTCGATCGGGGGGGGGGGGGGGGGGGGCGCCCAGCGTGGCCGCACCGAGCCCCGAGCGCGCAGGCCGCTGCGGTCGCACCGCAGTCTGCAATCGGGGGGGGGGTCCCAGCGTGGCCGCACCGAGGGTCACTCCTGGGAAAGGTCGGTCTGACGTGCAGCCATCGGTGGGAGGGAAAGAGGTAGAGACATGAAGGAGGAAGGCGCCGAAGGCAGACTGCGCTCCGTCCGCCCCTAGCCACTCGATCCCTTGAAGTAGGGAGGCGCTCAAAGCAGATTGGGATCTGGGAGTCCCCCAACAAAAACCTGCTTTCGACGACCGATGGGTAGCCGCAAAGTGGGGGAGGGAGCGCACCCTGGCCTGAGGCGCGTGTGCGGACGAAGTTAAAGGGGCCCCAGGACGCACAAATAAATACACACAAATGGACATATTCCCCATATTTTTCCATATTTTCTGGGTTTTTGTCTTCCCCCCCACTTCCCATATTTTCCTATATTTTCTGGGGGATCAACGCTTAATTGTGTCTGTGTGTTTTTTTCCCTCCTGAGAGGTGGGGGGGCCAGGGGAGGCCGCGCGCGCGGCAGCCTGAGGCCCAACCTGCGCCGGATCCGCGTCGCACTTCGTAGGCCGGGCTCGCGCAGGGTCGAGTCGAACTCGCGGCGGCTTCACGTCGGAGTCGCGCCGGACGTGCGGTGGAGGCCGGTCCGCAAAAGACCTTCCAGAAGAAACCCAACCCCGAGAGCCCAGGACGTCCGCTGATCTGTGGCGTGGGAACGGCGCGCTTCCTGCAGCAGGACCAGGGACACCCAAGAGACCCAGGGCACCCTGGAGGCATGCAGGGTGTTTCTTGGCATGGGTCTCCACTGCTTGAGCAGGCACCGACCGTCCCGGCATTCCTATAGACCACGAAATGTTCTTAGAAGCCAAACATGTTCTAAGAGCAAAAACAATGTTCTTAGAACATAAACCCGATGCGTTAAAACAAGACCATATCAACCAGAAATGTTCTAAGAACATTCCGTGGAAACCACAAAAGGTTCTTAGAATATTGTTTGGTAGGGCTATAGGCACGCTGGGACGCTTCGCCACTGCTTGAACTGTAGGATGGAGTCGGAATTGCGCCGGCCCAGGTCAGGGCGGGCCTGACGCAACTGTTGCGCGCCGCGCGAGTCCTCCAGGAGTTTCCTCACGGGGGATGTGCTGGAGGAGGAAGAAGAAGAAGATGCGGGGGCAATGACATCTGGGAGGTTCCGTGGCCCCCCTGTGACAGAACTCGATCTCCGCCACCTGCAGGGCCTAAACTGGACCGAATCGTAGAATCGGATCGGAGCGGATAGTCTGGAGTCTAGGGTCGCGCATCGGAGCTCGGCCCCTGCATTTCAGAGAGGAATCCAGCTCGTGTCGGATCGGATCGGACCGAGACCTGAATCGAGGTCCAGGGATCGAATCGGACCGTGGGCAGCCATGGCCGAACAGAAGAGAGGCGTGCCAGCGGGTCCTCAGAGAGGCTGGCTTCCAGGTCTGGCCAAGTATGAAAAGAAAGATCACGTAGTCTGTACTGCGAGGAGAACATGTCCTCGTCGATATCAGTCAGGGACAAGCGCTCTGACCAATAACGGGGAGAGTCCAGGACCAGAGGATCGCACCTCTGCCCATGTTCTCGGAACTCGTTGCAGAACACGCGCTTGTCCAAGTCAAGGTAAACCAACTCAAAGTCCTGTGCAAAAATATGATTTGTTTCCCTCGCCCTCGCTACCAAACTACAGCTGCCTCACGATTCCCGTCAATGTGAAACTTGCGCACATGCCAAGACCAATAGCTGACCGCATGGGGCCACAATATCGGTGTGCGAACACTCGCAATCATGTGCTCCAAACATACGTGCCCAGCGGGTCCTCGCTCGGCCAATTCTGCATCCACACCTCGATGTGGTCCGTCACAAACTCTGGCACCGAAGAATTATAAAGCTTAACGCCGCTTGTTCTCTGCCCCAAGCTCCGCCTCCGACGCCTACGCCTCCGCCTCCGCCTGCGCCTCCTCCTCCTCCTCCTCCTCCTCCTCCTCCTCCTCCTCCCAGCAGCGGCCATCACCGAATCGACTAATCATATTGGATCAACACAGATATCGAACTGGGCCGCATCGGCATCGTGTCAGAATCGAATCGAATCGGCCGCGCCAGGGTGCACAACAGCGCCATGCAAGCATCAAGACGCATCAAATCGCCGAAATATTAAAATCGGATCGGAGCGGGCCAGCCGAAATCGATGTCAAATCGGTTCGATCAGATCGAAATGGGCGCTACCTCCCCACAAGACCTTCGGAGTTATGCGCGCTTAACATATGTTTTGCAAGAGGCCGAGGGGGGCATCGACGCCAGCCCGGCTGGGGCGGCGCGAATTCATCTTTAGGATGGGCGGCGGGGCAGAATCAGGTGAACATTGCGAGTCGACAAAGGGGGCAGATGAAGGGGAGGGGGGTCCCAACTTGTGGCAAAGAGGGATCTATTTCGCGCGTTCGATTTTGCACGGCCTACGCGGCGCTGTCCACGTGGCGGAGCACGCGCAGTGCAACCTATCCTGGTCAATATATTTGGAGCAATATACGCGTTTCAAAAAAGGGGGTGCTAACTGCGTGGCGCAATCTATCGGGCGCGACCGACGCTGCGAAGCTCACGCGGCGCAGCCGGCGCGGTGCGATCATCGTCGCGCAGTCTGCGCGGCGCAATTCATTCTTGCCCGCGGTGAGTCGCCAACTCCACGGCTCGCGCAATCGCCCCGCCCGCCGGCCCGCAAATCCATTCCGCGGTAATTGCGATGACTGCTTGGCGCTGGCCAGCGCACCGCGGCGGCCGCGCGTCGGCGCGCGCGGGCCCGCGGGCAGAGCGACCGGCCTCCGGCGTGACCCGACGCGGCCGCGGTGGCGCGGACCGTCGGGCGCGCCCCTGCGCGTCTCGCAGGCCGCGCTGACGCGCGGGCGCTTCAGTGTGAGTCGGCGACCCTGGGGGGCGCGGCATCTGGCGACGTCGACAGCGGCATGCGCGACGATGATCGCAGCGGCGCCGGCGACGACGACGGCGAGGGCGACGGCAACGCCTGCGACGGCGCCGACGCTGATCGCGCTGACGGCCACGATGGCGCCCGCGCGTCGGCGGCGACAGTCTCGGGGGGATATCGACGCGCGCGCGGCCGCCGCGCGCGAATGGCTCACGCGGCGCCGTTTGACAGGGGCCGCGCCCTCCCCGCTGGGGCTGTCGAGTGATTTCGACATGCGCGCGCGAGAGGCCCGCGCAGTCGCACTTGGAAATGTTGCGCGACTTATGGTTTTCGGCCACACGCATTTGTTCCCGGGCAGCACATTGTTGCAGCGGCGCGCGTTCTTAAGAGTTCTGGGGCGCTCGAGTCAGATGCCCGTGCGAAACGTGACGCATGGATCTCGGCACGCGCGCGCGCGACGACGCGCGCGCCCGTTGCCGCGGGGCTGGCCCAGGAAAATTGCGGCGCCCCGCGCGATGCCCGAAGTGCGTTCGAAACGGTGCTCCCAAGTTCATGGTTCGTGCGCGCGTTCGCGCGGTGTGAGTCGCCGGGCCCATGGCCCCGCGGCCCCCGTCGATGCCCCCACGCGGGTCTTGGCGACGCGGGGCCGCGGCGGCGCCGCGCCGTCGCGAACCGCCGCAGCGCTGCGTCGACTCGGGATCTTGGCAGCCCATCTCTCGAACGCCTGGGCGCGCGCCTGGACTGGGCCCTCTGCGCGCTCAGAGCGGAGCCCGTGCGGCGCCCGGAATGATCGCCTGCATCTAACGGCCGCGCGCACAAACGCGCGCCCCGCGAGAAATCAGTCGCGCCCCGGGGGAAAAACCCAGCGCCCGCAGACGCGTCGCGCATGGGGGCGGGCAAACGGCGCGGAAGATCCCCGGACCAAATCTGGGCGCAACGCAACTCCACGCGCCTGTTTGGGCATTCGGCGCCACGTTGGGGGCGGCCCCTGAAAATTGGGCGCCGCGGAACCGGCGCCTTCGGGCGCGGGGCCCCCGAGATGGACCGACGGCGGTCGCGTCGGGGAGCGCGCCCGAAGACCCGATCGGGCGCGGGCGCCAGACCCCGGGCCCAGCGATGCGAATCCTCGCGCCCGCGACGCAGGCCTCCCGGGCCAACGACGCGAGTCCGCGGGGGCAGCGTCGCGGGCTCCCCAGGGTCGCGACGGAGGCCCCGTAGGCAGCGATGCACTTTAGCGCTGCTGCTTCCCAATATCACAGCTGCGCGCGGTGTCCAAAGCGCAAGGGCGCGAGCTGCGCGCCAACAACATCCCCTCGCGCGCGCACTCGGCGCGCGACGCGGCCAAGGGGGCGACGGGGCAGAGACGCGACTGCGGGGCGCGCCGGCTCGGGGTCTGGGGCCCGACCTACCGTGGCGCGCGCGCCTCGCTCCATCGGTGGCACGGTGCCCTTTGGAATTTGACATTTGTGATGAACGGGCGCGCGCGTGCAGCGTCGGCTACGTGGGACGGCGCGGAGGTGGTCGCGGCGCGCGCGTTTTCGGGGATCGAGCCAGGCCTGGCTGGAGCGTTGTAAACTCATGCGTAAACAGCAGATCTCCAGGAAGGACAAATAGCCCATGCGGGTGAGGGGCAGAACCTGATTCCTCAATAGAAAGGAGGACCCGCGCGATACAAAATAAGCGGTGCGCTCTACGTGGCGAAACCGATGCGGGGCAATCTGCGCGGTGCAATTCGGCCTGCCGACCAGAATTGCCACTTCCACTGCTCGCGCGATCGCCCCATCCGCCCACTCGCAGTTTGGTATGCAGAACCAGCGCGACGACGACTTCGATGACTGCTCGGCGCTGGGTAGCGCATCGCTGCGGCCGCGCTGGCGCGCGCGGACTCGCGGGAGGGCAGCCAACTACTATGGCGCGACCGACGCGGCCGCGATGGCGACATCCGCTGGGCACTTCCCCGCGCGTCTCTCAAGCCGCGCTGGCGCGCGGGCGCTTCAGTGCGAGTCGGTGGCTCGGGCGGGCCTGGCCTTGTGGGGGCGTCGACGGCGGCGGTCGCGATGATGATTGTAGCGATCCTGGTGTCGAAACTGACATTGGCGACGACAAGACCACTGACTGCGCCGATGCGGATCACGCCGACGACGATGATGACGTCCACGTGTCGGTCACTGGCGCGTTGGAAGAATTTCGCCATGCGCGCGCGGCCGACGCGCGCAAGTCGCCTGCATGGTAGCACTTGACAAGGACTGTGCCACCACCCCCGCGCGCAAGGGCGTTCGTCGAATGATTTCGACATGCCCGCGCGAGGGGCCCGTTTGGTTGCACTGGATTTGCAGGTTGAAAACCGATGGTTCCCATAAGTATTCGCAAAAACGCTGGGCATATGCATTTGAAGAACCATGCTGCAACACAATGTGTGTTTCGAGGGTTTCGGGACACTCCATTGAACATTCACTACGGAAGCCCAAGTATTTGAAGGATTTCGGTAAGCGCGCGACGACACGCGCGTGTGCACTTCGTCCCAGATGCTGTGATGGGGTTCTTGGGAATGTACGATTTTTCTGATTTACGCATACGGGCGCATCGTCTTATTTGATGAGGATGTGAAAAGGGGGGTCGAATCCAGCTCGGCGGGGCAGAATCATACGTAAATTGCGGATCCCCAAGGTGGGCGGATAACCCCGGGGGGTGGGTGGTAGATCCAAATTCCAAATTCCATTTTACACCGGAGACTCTATGCGTGGCGGCGACTGGGCGGCGATGGCGACACAGCCGCCAAACCGCCCATCATGCATAGTAGACGACGGATGGCGACGAGGCGGCGACGGGGCGACGACGGCGACAACATCTTTGCCAGACCGAATGCCAAGCCCGAGCGACAGGCGGCAACGAGCGGCGACGGCGACAATATAGCCGCCAGACCGACCGTCAGATCCAGACGACGGGCGGCGACGAGGAGGCGGCGACGGCGACAGCATGGCCGCCATACCGACCGTCGGGCCCAGGCGACGGGCGGCGACGAGGCGGCGACGGCGACAACATCCTCGCCAGACCGACCGCAGAGCACACGCTATCGTCATTGAACCAAGTCGTGTCGGTCCTTCTGCGTGGTGCTGCCGACGCAGCGGGCCTCATTTTAGGATCGGCGCTCTGCCCCCTCCTCCGCCTTCCCCTGGTCCTCCTCTTCCTCTCGCGCGTTCCACTCCAGATCCCGCTGCTGTCCGCGTCTTCCTCCTTCATCCTCACCCGTGTCCACCTGCTTATCCTCCTGCTCATCCGCCACCCCCTCCGGCGTACGTAGCTCAATCTTCTCCGATCGCGCGAAACACGATGGAATCATTCCAGGTCCGCTACGACACGCGTCAGCGGACAGAAAAAACATCAGCGCAGTGTGAAGAGATGGGTGGGGTGGATACGATGTCAGAGCTTACCTAGCTTGCCCCGCCCCCCCTCCCCTCCTGCTGCTGTCATTTTTCCTCCTCCCCTCGATGTTGCGCTCCTGCTGGTGATGTTCCACCTCCTTATACCAGACAGCCAGCGGTTCGATGTTTTTTGGACATGGGCACCTGGGCCTTTCGACACCGTCCCGGGGGATGGTTTTTTTGAGTCATTTGGCCCGAAGCTGGCCTCTGGAGACATAACATGAAATCAACTCATCAAAACTGGCAATCTCACTGTTGCAGGACGGCAGATGCCGGGGACCTCCTGTACAGGAGCAGAAACGGCACAAACAGAAACTTTCGGAACTCCGCGCGGAGTCCTTAGCTCTGCGTTGGACCCCCCCGGCGGCGCCTCTGGCGCCGCCCCTGCCGCGCTGCCCGCGCCAGTGATGGGGGCAGCACCGACCCAGGAACTCTGAGCGGACCTCCCAAAATTTATGACCGTGCCGCTTCCGGTCCCTCGCTCCCTGGGGCCAGGGGCCACGGAGCGGGGACTTACGGAGGGTTGGGCTCCACGTGCTGGCGGGTGCCAGCCGGGGTCGCGATCCAGGCGCGCCCCGCGCAGAGGACCGCTGCTGGCGGACAGGGTGGAGCCGGGGGGCGAGACGCGCAGAGGACCCGCCTGAGCGACGGCGAGGTAGTCCACGCGGGGATTTTGGAGTCCCGAAACGGTGCGGTGACAGACCGTGCGGCGACCTCGGAGGCCCAAGAGACCTCACCGCACGGTCCGTCACCGCACGGTTTTCGGACCCCGGAAGCTCCTGTCGCCCGAGACGTCCTCGGAGAACGACCCGAGTCCCAAAACCATGCGGTGCCACCGAATCCCCACCAACTCACCGCACGGTGTGGTCACCACCCCGTTTGGGGGCCCCCGAGGGATGGTCGTCAATATTCGGGTAGGCCGGAAAGGGGGTGGCCAGGAAGAAGGGGGGGCGCATCATGGCGCGCGGCATGTGCACGGACCAGGTGGGGCCAGGGGCAGTGTCAAAAGGAGGTGAGGCGGCCATTAAGTCGGGGAGATTCCATGGCCACGAGATGCACCCCCCTAATCCTCACCCCCTCTTGGACCGCCAGGACACATCTCTGGACGCTCGAATTGGGGACGGAGCTGACCAACAACGAATGCTGTCCAAAAGCAACACTGGCCCTTGTTGGGCAGGCGACTTCTGTATCACGTGGATCATGTCCGTGCGACCTTCACGACGAATCCTGCTCAACAAGCGGGCAGGCACTGCTGCCACACTTCGCCCTTATTCTCTCCGTACCCGTCTCGACCGTACTGGATACCCACCCGTTCGGTGGAGGCGTGCCCTGGGACGTGGACACTGCCACCAGCCTGAAGTCGGGCCTGTCCCCCTACAGGGCGATTTTCGACGAAAAATAAAACATACCCCCAAAATAAACAACAAATAGGCCAAACATAGTCTGGGGACTACTTTTTGAATATTGTTTGACCTTTTTGGAATATTTTTGGGGTATTGCGCGGAGTGGGCGTCAGCCGAACGGATTGAAACATCCTTTTGACTTGAGCCAAAGCATCACCGACAGATCACCAGTGCTGACACAGAGCAACGGGAATCAAAATCTGGCGGGGCATTCCTCTACCAGATGACCCTGCAGCTCGCTACAACATCATACTACCATGCAGGACCCTAATGTGTCAGCCAGGGTTGGACTACATTGCACCTGACACCCCTGAAATCGCCGCACCTCCTCTCGACTCGCGCATGCTCAATCGCAAGTCGACTCGGCATCTGTCAGGTTGCAGTCCTCGCGTGCTCAAGGCGCACGCACTCTGAAACGCACCGATGCTGCCTGATCTGCTTTGCAGGCCTGGCCAGGACTTAAACGCCCCGAGAAGTGCCATCGGCGCGAATCCACGTTCAAAACTGCCTCACTCTCTTGACCCGCGGCCAGTGCTGTGGCCTCACCAGGCGCACCTGGTCGATCTCCAACAGCTTCTGGATGCAGTGGCCCTTCAGCTTCGGGATCGCCTTCACGCCCCTGGAGTGCAGCTCCTTCTGCAGGTCGTTCAGCAGCCACTCCCAGTACGGAATGATCTCGAGCTCCTCCGTCTGCGTGGACTCCACATTGCGCCGTTCGCCAGTGGCGCTCCTCGGCGAGCAGCACCTTCCCACGGCATAGCCACACGCGAGCCCCAGGATCAACGAGAGCACGCCCATGCCGATGAGGGCTACCAGCACCCAGCTCTCGAAGACACTCCTGCTGGTCCGATCCATCTCCCCGTCGTACTTGACCAAGTCGACGCTGCAGTCGTTTGCTGCAGTCGCCTTCTCCAGTGCCGCTGCCACAACCCAGCAGCCCCAGCCCCCAGGAGGCCGCAGCGACGTAGTCTTCATCAACTTGGTCACCCTCTGTATGTCGACCATCTTGGTGCCCAGGTCCGCCTCGTTGGACTCCCCAGGCTTCACGCGCATCTCGATCGTGCCGTCTGCGCACAACTCTTGTAGCCACAACAGGCGCGCGTCTAGATGACGCACTCGACCCACGCCACGTCTTGTGGCCATCGACCGTCCAGCTGACGAGTCCGCCTCGCAGATCACCTTCTTGACCCAGCCGTACTCGGCGAGCGCGCTCCTGACCTCCAATGCATGTGCAGCTCCTTTTGTTATTGATATGTACTCGCTCTCCGCCGTCGATAAGGCCACTATCTGCTGCGTCGAGGAATAGGCTTCGAGCAGATGGCCTCCGAAGTATACCCAGCCAGCCGAGGTAGAACGCAATGCCTCCAGCTCGCCAGCCCAGTTCGCGTCCGTGACCACTCTCACGTCCTCTGGCATCTTCTGGTAATTGAACTCCCACACGAGCAACGGCACCTCCGAATAGTACTTGCACAATCGCTTGAGGGCACACCACGCCGATCTCGTTGGCGTCGACATGTGGCGAGCGACTTCCTTTGTCGCGTACTGCGCCTCGGGACGGTCTTGGCCGACATAGAGCGCCGTCCCCACGAGTGCTCGGTATAGTGCTGCTCCTTCTTCGTCAAGGGGGTCTGCAGCATCACGAGTCTTGCCCACCGTCTTGGAGCCCGGCGCGACCGTCACGACCCACTTCTCCTGGTCTAAGCGTGTCTGCCCGTCGAAGCCGAAAGCCTTGGCCATCGCCACGGTGTGAGTCGGGTCGTGCGCCCAGGTGAAACCCTTCGAACTCCATGAAAGCGTCCTGTGCAGAAACGCCGCACTGGACTTGCAGTTGGGCCCCACGCGCTCGCAGATCTTCACCTTGAACACTTCCCTCATCAGCTGTTCGAGGTCGTCGGCGCTGTCGTTCGGCAGGGCGTAGATGAAGTCATCGCCCCAGTGAACCCCCAGCGCCTCCAGCTCGCTACTCCAGTACAAGCACGGGACCACCGCGTTCCTGTCGAAGCCGTGCTCGCTCAGGTTGTCCGCCACGTACGTCTGGAACACCTGGCTCGCGTCCCTCGTTCCATATAGGCTCCGAAGCAGCCTCCACACCTTGCCCTTCTTGCGCAGGTCCTTCGGCGGTACCACGTACAGGACCTTCCGCACCAGGCCGTGGAAGAACGCCACAGAGATGTCAAACAGCAACAGGATCATCTTGACCCCCGCGCTGTTCCTTCTGGGACTGTAACTCGCCGCCCACGCCAGTATCAGTCTCACGAACTTCAACGGCGGCGTCGCAGCGAAGCAGTCCGTCCTAACCTCGCCTGTGTTGATCTCGGTTGCGACCAGCCTGCTCCTGACCTCGGCGCTGTTCGGGTCCTTCCGCGTCTCCACCCACTTCGACCAGATCTTCTTCCCTGGCTTGCTGATCATCTCGGACTCGTCCACCTCGATCTTCACCTCGAACTCCGCCAGGTCGCGCAGCTCCTTGGACCTCCCCTTGCGCACCTCTTCGCTGTCCAGCTGCTCGCCAGTCCTCGAGTCGTACGCCACGATCCCTTCCGCCGACGCGGGGTCCTCGTAGTTCACCTCGCCGATCATGTCGCTCTGGCTGTCGTCGGTGGTGGTCTCGAAGTTGCCGTCGTCCATCGCCGCGAGCCTCCACTCGTCCTCCTCTGGGATGAGCATCGCCACCACGTCCACGCCATCGATCACGTGCAGGCCCCCGATCATCACGTCGTCTGTGCTGGACCTCGCCTCGCTCTCGCTGACGACGACCGTGCCTGCGCCTCCCACGGCTGGGATCGCCACAGGGGGTTGAGACCTCACCTTCGCCGTCGGGCGCTCGGGGGCCTCCTGCGGAAAGGCCACCGCCGCGGGCCTACCTCTCTGTGTCGAAGCGTCCGCTCTGTCAACCTCCATGTTCTCGGCCGCGACTCCTCCGCTGCCGTCGCCCCCAGCTGGTGTCCTGGGAGCGTCGCCGCTCGCTGCCGACGATGGTTCTGCAGCGCCTGCGGGCGGCCCTGGGTCTGGTCTCGCCGCCAGCGGCGTGCCGACTGCGATGCCTCTCGGCCCTGCCGCCGCGTCTGCCACCATCTTCTCCAGCCTCGCTCGACACACCTCGGTATGTGGCCCCAGCCCCGCGCAGCCCGAGCACCCAGGCGTAGGCCCGTACTTCTGCACGATCGCCCTCGTCAGGTAGAGCCTCCTGTGCCCTGATGGCCCCTGATCCTGCTGCGACACGATCGGCGCCTTCAGATCCGATGCCGTGCCGTTCCACGGCAGACCCTTCACCTTCGCCAGCTCCTCCTTTACGTACCGCTCGTCAACTGGCAGTCGATGTACCGATCTCGCTTTCTTCACGCCGTCCACGGTCAGGACGAGGTGTTCGTCCGTCAGCGGTGCCTTGCCGACCCACACCCCGTGCGCCCACTTCTGGTCCAGGTTGCCGCTGGGCACCGCCGTGTACTTGTACATCACGCGCTCGCCGAAGGGAAGCACCTCCCCGCCGTAGGCCTTGCCGAAGATCCGCACGTAGGGGGTTCGGCCGTCGCTCTTCACCTGGAACCTCGTCAAGCTCCATGCCGCGTGCCTGACCCCCCAGGCGATCAGGATGCTGTCGGTCGACACCTTCTCGCCCATGTGCTCCTCCATGTTGATCCAGATCGCTCTCAGGACGCCGTTGATGACCCTGTTGGCGCCCTCTATCTTGCCCTGGCTCTGGTGGCTGCCTCTCGGCCCATGCCTGACCAGAGTCCGCTTCACCCTCTTGCTCTGCACCGCCTTCAGCAACTGCACTAGCACTGGCTCCTGGTCCGAGTGAAGCAGCACCGCGTTGTGGCCCAGCGCGTCCACGAACGCCAGGATCGTCTCCACCAGGTACTCGCTGAAGGCCTTGCTGGGGCACAGAGTCGCCGACAAGCTCTCCGACCCGACGTCTACTCCGTTGAGGGACGGAATGCCAGGGCTTGCATCTGATTCTCGTCCGATCTCCGCGAAGTCAAACTCGATGCGTGGGATCGCTGCCTCCTCTGCGCTCAGGCCCGTCGGGTCCTCGCTTCGTCGATGAGGTTTGTCCGCCGCCCTCGCCGCCACGCAGTGACTGCACCAGCTCCTGTAGGGTACGTGCCCCGCGGACTCGTGTTGAGCCCGTTCCTCTGCCGTCGGCGTGGCAGGTCCTGTCGGCACTTTGATGCGAACTGCTGGATCCCCATCTTCTGCAAGCGTGGCCTCGGCTGCTGGTCCAGCCGCCCCGAACGCCGCGTGCTCTCTGGCCAGCGCTCTCTGCTCGATCTCCGCCTGCGTCAAAGGGTTGAGCTCCAGCGCGTTCGAGCCTCCGATCTTCGAAGGCCGAGCGATCGCGTAGAACAAGTTGCCCTTCCTGATCAGCTCCAACTCCTTGCCATCTTTGACGATCCACGACTTGCTCTTCGTGAAGTAGGCGTCGCACCCCGACTCGATCATCGCGCCCAGCGACCAGATCGGCCTCTTCACGTCTAGCACCCTGTAGTCCGTCGTGATCTTACCGAACTCCGTCTCATATGAAACCCGACGTCGCCCATGCTGCGCAATCAGCTCGCCAGTCGCCGTTGTCATGCGCCTCGGACGTGCTTCCTCTCGCAGGCCGTTCTCGGGCACGTGGTCTCGAGGACATACGTTTGCCGAGGCGCCTGAGTCGACCATGATGAGTTCGCACAGCTCGTCGCCCTCGAACTCCTCGTCAACCATGAACACCCAGCCGTCGTCCTGCTGCACCGTGTTGAGCGCCGCGGCCGTCCCCGAGCCTCCAGCGTGTCCCGCCTTCTTCTTCTCCTCGAGCCACGCGGTGAACTTCGGGCAATCCTTGCGCTCGTGGCCCTTCTCTCTGCAGAAGAAACACTTCCTCTCCTTCTTGCTGGCCTCGCCTTTGTTCTTGTCTTTGCCATCTCCCTTACCTTTGCCTCTGCCGCCGTCCTTACCCTTGCCATCTCCTTTGCCTTTGCCTCTGCCGCCATCCTTACCCTTGCCTTTACCGCCATCCTTGCCCTTGCCCTTCGAGGTAAGCGCGTCCACCTCCATGGGAGCCGAGTCGCCATCGACACCCCAACGCCTCTCCGCTTGGTGAACCGCCTTCCACTCGTCCTTCAGCGACGCGTAGTCCTGCAATCTCGTCGCGTTGAGGCCGACGTGTCTCCTCCATTCAGGGTCCTCAGGGTTGTTCGAGATCACCGCCGCCTTGATGGTCTCCTGGAGGATGTCGCCAGACTGCGCCTCGTACTGCCTGACGAGCCTCTCGAACTCCTCGATGGCTAGTCCACGGTCACCTGTGAACTGGTACTGGAGGATCTGCATCAGCATCGCCCTGAAGCGGCCCTTGTGGGCCGGCTCGAACTCCTCCAAGAACCTCCGCCAGATCTCGTAGCCGTTGCTGGGATCTGGTAGCTTCGTGACCATCTGCAACGCTACGTCCTTCGTGTGCATGGTGAGGATGAACGCCAGCTGCCTGGCTCTCCTCTGGGCTTCGGCGGCCATGTCGTTCATCGTGAGCTCTCTCGTCGGGTTCGCGTCCACGTCGAGCACCTCCGCGTGCAGCGTCTCGTCTATCGCCGACAGGTACTGACGCATCTTGAACGACCAGTTCTTCCACTCCTTGGCCTCGCCTGTGAAGATCTCGGGCTTGTTGCCAACTCGCAGGTCCACCAAAGAGATCGGCGCGCCTGCTCGTGCTTCTCCTGCTGGCTGCTGGGCTGCCGCGCCGTCGCCTGCTGCCCGCACCGCCGCCAGCTCATTCTGCGCCGCCGTGAGCTGCCTCTGCTGAGTCTCGATCACCGTACGCTGCTGCCGCTGTTGCTCTTCGAGCTGGGCCAGCCTCTGCGTCAGCGCCTCCATCACTCTCTATCGTGCCCACGATCTCTATCGTGTTCACACCGCTCTCTATCGTGTCCACGACCTCTATCGTGTTCACTCCACTCTCTATCGTGTCGACCACGACCTCTATCGTGTTCACTGCCACGCTCTCTATCGTGTCGACCACAGTTCGTCGATCGTGTCAACCACGGCTCCAGGCTACCATGCGCGGAGTGGGCGTCAGCCGAACGGATTGAAACATCCTTTTGACTTGAGCCAAAGCATCACCGACAGATCACCAGTGCTGACACAGAGCAACGGGAATCAAAATCTGGCGGGGCATTCCTCTACCAGATGACCCTGCAGCTCGCTACAACATCATACTACCATGCAGGACCCTAATGTGTCAGCCAGGGTTGGACTACATTGCACCTGACACCCCTGAAATCGCCGCAGGTATTCTTTATTTTTCGTCGACAATCCCCCTGTAGGGGGACACGCCCGACCTAACACCAACCCGAAGGGCGGAGACAACATCCTGCATCCGGCGCCCCCGCGACCAAGGCCGTCCCTGCTCCAGGGCCTGCACCGCCGTGCACGCGGTGCTCGGGGCGCGCCCTGTGGCCGGACACACAAGGGCTCCCAGCTTCGCGCTTCGCGCTGCGGGAAGCACGAAGTGCGAATAACTTCGCGCTCGCGCGCCGCCTCCCAGGGGAGAAGAGGAGGATGAGGAATCGGAGCCGAACCGCGAAGCGCGAATAACTTCGCGCCCTCGAGGGCGCCCTTGGATCCATGCCTCCGCCATGCACACACGGGTGGGCCAGGCATCGCTGCCAGTGTCCCCAAGTTGTGATGTCCCAGCCTGCTGTAACTTTGACCACCAGAAAGAATCTCGAGCGCCCAACAAAAAGTACCGAACCTCCAGGGTCTTGCCGTGTCGGGCTCTGGGAGCCACTCGCCCGACGCTCTTTCGTCACTCCTTCGGGGTGCTCGAGATCACTTCTGGGACGTGGCCCCTAAGCACGCTGGGGGCAGCATCAGCCCCAGGGGGAGAGCATCCCTCCTGGGACGCCAGCTTCCACTCCACCTCGGCGTCCATGAACGCCAGCCCATTCTGCAGGGCGGTGTCCTGCTCCACGGGCCTCGGCACGTCGCGCCAGGAGGGCTCGGCGGCGGCCGGGGGGCGAGCACGCGGCGCCGCGGGCCGGGGAACGCAGGGACGGCGAGCGAGGCCGAGGCGCTGGGCGGACGAGGGGAACCACAGAGAGCAGCATCGCATCACCCCGGCATGGGAGGGCGCCCAGCTGCACGCCGACGCGGGCCCTGACGGGGCCCATCCTGGGCCCAGGACTGGCGCGCACGCCCTCCTCGCGTGGCCAAGAAAGGCGCATGCACAAGTCGTGGGCCCAGGATGGGTCTTGCCAGGATCGGTGCTGCGGCGCACACGCTCGAGCACTACAGCGAACGCTCCGGACAGAACGGTGTGCGCATTGCTGGCGCATCTGCGCCCGAAGCGTCGCCGTCTGCGGCCGCGCAAATACCCCTCACGCCCTGGCGATGTGTGAGCTGTGCAGCAGGAGTGAAATCACCACTGTGCGGACGGAGCCCAGACGCCTCGCACCGCGACCTGGGCGCTCGCTCTTCGCGCACGCGTCAGGATGCGCGGTGCGATGCTGATGATCAGCTTCAGCTCAATGCAATGCCATTCCATGCTGTGCAATGATTACATCATACCGTGCTCAGGTAAACTGCACCATTTTATGCGAATGCTATGATATGTCACGTTCTGTGTTTCATTGGTGCGAAATGGTGCCGTGACATGATATGCTGATCGGTGCTATGTTATGCACGCGTATGCTGTGTTATGATGTGCATTGCATGGCACCACATTGCCTTGCATATTCAGCAACTGCATTGCCCACGTAGGTCTTCAAGAAGGAAGATACGCCCCGTGACGCCAGGTACTCAGTGGAGTGCCCGTGCCCCCAGGTCACTTCGAATAATTACTGTGGATGCTCTTCAAGGGGGCCATTCCCAAGGGATTGATTGCCCAGGGCTTGCCACGTGAGTCTCGGGGCTTCTCGCGTGACTATCACACAAGCCACAGGGCCACAGCAAGACGGGCCCCAACACGCCAAAGATGGCCTCAAAACAGCCCAAGAGGCACCCGAGACGCCCCAAGAAGGCCATCAAGAGGGCGCCAGAAGGCCACCATCATGGAGAACGCCTCTGCCATTGTTTGACCGCTAGAGGCCTCCCGAGGCGTCCAGGGGAGCGCCTCAGGGGACCCTGGAAGAGGAAGATGCATACACCGCCGCCGCCTGGGAGTGTGGAGGCGGGGAGGGGTGGTGGCAGGGGTGGGCGGTGCTGCAGCCCTTCTCGGGCGATCTCGCTCGAGCAGGGACCGACCGTCCCGGCATTCCTATAGTCCAACCACGACATGTTCTCAGAACCCATCCAAACATGTTCCAATAACAAAAACAAAACAATGTTCTTAGACCAGAAACCCGATGTGATAAAACAAAACAGTCCCAACCAGAACTGTTCTGAGAACACTCCGTGGGAACCACAAAGGATCCTTAGAATACCGTGTGGCAGGCCTATAGGCGAGCCAGGACGCCTCGCCATTGAATGACTCGCGGGGACTCCTGCACGCCCGCATCCGGCATAAACCGGGTCACTCCACTTGGCGCACCGCGCCCCACGACGCGCGATGCGCGACTCTGCCTCCGCGCCCTCGCGCCACCCCCTTGGAGGAGGAGGAGGAGGAGGAGGAGGAGGAGGAGGAGGAGGAGGAGGAGGAGGAGGAGGAGGAGGGAGGAGGAGGGAGGAGGAGGGAGGAGGGAGGAGGAGGGAGGAGGGAGGAGGGAGGAGGGCAGCCCCTCCTGCCCAAGCCGTGGCGCGCCGCGCGTGGTGGTCTGCGCACCCCGCGGGCGGCCCAGGCAGAAGCTCCTCCTGCACGCCCTCAGGGCGGCGAGCATGAAGGAGCCCTGGGACACACAAATAAATACACACAGATGACAAGATTCCCCATATTTCCCCATATTTTCTGGGTTCTTGTCTTTCCCCCCACTGTCTATATTTTCCCATATCCTCCTGGGAGTCGACGATTGATTGTGTCCGTATGTTTCTCTCCCTCCTGAGAGTGGGGGAACGAAAAATTGCAGAAACATACGAGTCTCGGAGCTCCGCGCAGCTTGCACCCCCCCGGCCCTGGCGCGCGCAGCGCGCCGGGGGCGGCGCCGGAGGCGGCTCCAGGGGGCCCCGGCGCCGATCCGAGACATCCGCGCGGACCTCCGAGTCCTGCATGCTTGTGCAATTCTTCGTTCCCCTCAGGATGGTGGTGCGCCTCCCCGTCCCCGCACGGCCTCCTCCTGTGCGACTGCCCCCATCGGCCCCGACCTTCCAGGAGGGCATAAAAAAAAAAATAGCACCCGACCAAAAAACCGACCCCAGAGCTTTTCGACGTCTTGGTTGTAGGGCGCTTCGTTCTGCTTGTGGGGTTTTTAGGCCTCCGGTGCTAAAAAAATAGCTCTCTGGAAGGTCAACGGCGGGGCGACCTCCACATGCCTCCTCGGGAGCGGCCAAGAGGGGGGTGTCCAAAAGGGGGGGGTGCAAATCATGACCGGCGGCATGTGCGCGGCCCAGCGGGGGGGGCAGGGACGTAATGAAATAAGAAGAGGCGCCATGAAATCTGGGGAAATATCATGGCCCCCGCCATGATATCCACCCCCCCCTAGTCATCACCCCCCTCTTTTCCGCCCCCGACCTCCGCTCGCCGGGCCTCGCGTTCCGCACACCGCGCGCGCCGCCCGCCGGCGGCGCGGGCACCCGCCCTGGCCTCGGGCAGCCCGCACGGCCTCCCGGAGGCGGGCGGCAGCCCGGCCCGAGGCCGCGGCGAGCCCGAGGCCGCGGCTGCACTGGCGCTGCTCGCGGGCGGCCAGGCAGTGCGCAGGAGGGGGGAGGGCGAGGGGGGAGGGCGAGGGGGGAGGGCGAGGGAGGAGGGCGAGGGAGGAGGGCGAGGGAGGAGGGCGAGGGAGGAGGGCGAGGGAGGAGGGCGAGGGAGGAGGGCGAGGGAGGAGGCAGAGGAGGGCGAGGGAGGAGGGCGAGGAGGAGGATGCGGGATCGGTCAGCATCTAATCGGGCAAAATCGCGCGGGATCGGAATGTGCGTCAGACCGGGCTACATCTGTACGGAATCGAAATCATATCGGATCGGTTGCGGCAGGATGCATCGAATCGGATCGAGCGATGGCTGGCATTGATATCGGATCGACTCATTCGGATCGAAAACAACCCTGGGATTAGGGGGATACCTGTATGGAAATCTCAGAGGTCCACGCGGACCTCCGACAGTTTATTACGTGCACTTTTTCTACAAGGCTGGGAGGGGGAGGAGGGCGAGGTGAAGGGGACACACGAAACGCCTCTCAAACAGCGGGTGAATACGCTCATCCCAGTCCTACCAGCACTGAGCAGCGGGCGTCAACACATTCAACACAACCATCATCGCCAACACGCCCACGGCCACCTTCATGCTGATGTCCTCGCTTGCCAGCGATGTCAGAAGCATCTCTGTGCAGAGACGCCAAGGAAGAGGAGGACGATAATCTAGACACTCCTCTCACGCTCAGGGCATCTGGGGCATCCAGAGAGATAACAGAAAGAATACACCATCGGCCGCTTCGCTCCTATCTGCCTGATGCTTCAGTGCCTGGCTGCATCCCGCGTCGCCTGCCCCCGTAGCGTACCCAATGTAGGGGGCGAGGAAAGAACATCGCACAGGCGCGAGCGGGCCACACCAGTATGACGAGCCGGCCCACTCAGCATAATCGGATGAGCGCAGCAGGACCTGAGAGTCGAGAGGAGACAAGCAGCGGGTATCCTCAAGCTGCCGCATGCCGATGTTTGCCATGTTGTTGCCCTTTTTCAGCTGGCGCTGACACGAGCTGCGCAGGTATGCAGCGACCTCGGCAACCGCAGAGGTGGGAACTGCAGGCTTTCTGCCAATGATGGAATCCCCTTGGATCTGCAAGTCGAACGCAAGTCTGCATCTTTTTGCTGGTTTGGCACGTGCGCCAACGCGCAACCACCATCAACACGAAATGCCAAACATAATGGCGGGCGCAAGCCCAAGCTACTGATACAGCGTGGACGTTGTCCTCTTGTTCTTCCTCCACATCGTAGCGCGGAGCTTACAAACATATCGAGAACCCACGTTCCAAGCTCACCCGAAAACACCAGCACCTCATGCGACCGAATCCAACGACACTCCAGGCTTCCTTCGAGCGGATTCGCTTATCTTCGATCCAACCTACTTTTCGCGTTGCCCAAACCGCCAGCTTCACAACAAGACCTGGACCTTCTCATCCGCGCTCGTGTCGACGGCTGATTGAGCCGTTTGAGAATGCCTAGTAACTGTCTGGCCGAATCTCCATTGCTTCCTGGGCACTTTTGGGGAAATCGTGATTGTATAGTTGCTTCCCTGGCATTCGGATCTACTTGAAAATTGCCAAACACGACCAACCGACCCACGAACACTGCAACATCGAACACCACGACTGTAAAGGCTCTCGAGAACCGCCAATGATACGCCCAACCAGTCCATGTCTGCGCACCATGGTGGCCCCACGAAGGCCCGGGACGCCCCAAGAGGTACCGAAAACGTCAAACAAAAACTCGCAACTCTAGCATCAGTAAGGCCTCATGCTGATCCCACGAAAGCTGTCGCCGGGGACCGGCGGCGGAGGGCGGCAGATTGCAACCACATAATTCGGCGTGAGCCCAGATTGAAGGCTGTATTGTGTGCGCACGCTGGTGACACCATGTGTAACATCCTGTGCACTCGCGCATTCAGGAATGCACCAGTTGGCGATTGGGTCTGGGCAGCACGTGAGGGAGTGCGAGTTGCTGACCACGCGACCCCCCGGGCACCAGGACGTCCGCCCTTCCGAAGGTGAGCGTTTCCTCTTTCGAAGTTTTTCGACCTTGTGCGGAAGGGGGGGGAGGGGGGGGGTTGGCTCCGGACCTCGGCGTACAGTCGGCCTTGATTGGACATGACACGCGAGAAGACACAAGACCCTTCCGAGGGCCACTTTGCCACGGGGGATGTGGGAGGCATGGGCTGCGAGGCACAGGACACAAGGGTACCCAAGGGTACCCTTGACTTGGCAGGGTCGGCCTAATGATCAGGGCCGACTGTAATGCGACTGTTTGCGGCAGCGCGCCCCGTGGGGGAGACTCCACCTGCGAAAAGCAGGCGCCCAAAACGGCCAAGATCTACTCCATGGGGGGGGGCGGGGAAGCGGGGGGGGTCGAGGGCCCGCGCCGATCGGCAAAACTGAAGGGGCCCTGGGACACACAAATAAATACACACAAATAGCAGGATCCCCTATATTTTCCAATATTTTGTGGGTTTCTGTCTTCGCCCCCCACTTCCCATATTTCCTTATATTTTCTGGGGAATCGACGATTAATTGTGCCTGTGTGTGTTTTTCCCCTCCTGAAAAACAAAGGCTCAACAAAAGCGATCACAAAACCTGGCAGTGTTTCTTCAGCCATTGGACCTGTGCTGCTGGGTGCCCTCGTGGCGTCCCAGGAAAGCAGGCGGGTTGGCAGCCCGATCGTCACCACAGCTCGACGGGGCTGTGGGAGAGACTCTTGCCCTGTGGCTGGCAAGCCACAGTAGGTGCGGGCCCGCCGTACCACCCCTGAGAGGCCCGATGGGGTCACTAGAAGGGGTCGCCCGACGTGGGGGGCGCGGGAACTGAAGTCCTTGGGCAAGGGCTCTCCGCTGCTTGAGGCCGGTGGCCAAGTGGGGGTGGTGCCAGTGGCCGTGTCTCGGGGTGGCATCTCGAGGCACCTCGTAACGGCGGCGCAGATGTGACGCCTGGGGGGTGTCTGTGCCGCCGTTCATGTTGCAAGGTCTGACTGCATGCGAATTCATGCAGGCACCTTGGGCACCTCCCTTCGGGTTGTCGCCCAGGTATTCTGTCCAGGCACAACAAAAAGCTTCAGTCATTGTCTTCCTCCCAGGGTCGAATCGACGAAAGCAAACCATACAACGGCGCGGGCCCCTCGACGGCAAACGACGTTGCCAGGGCAGCCCGGGGCGGCCCACGGGACATGCCTCAAGGCCTCTGCCCGACGCCCCCAAAGGTGCCCCGACGTGCTCCGAGATCGCCGAGGATGCCCTCCTCCTCCTCCTCCTCCTCCTCCTCCTCCGCCTCCTCCTGTGCATCTGCACCGAGCCTGGCCAGGCTCATCCTGGGCCAGGCTGATCGCCGAGGATGCCCTCCGAGACGCCCGGGCCGGAGACAAACTGGCCTTTCTTATTCTGAAGCACCTGCGCCCCATGTGGCCACGATGGAGGAATCTCCCTGGGGCAGCGGATCTGCGACTCTCTGCACCAGGCGGATGCCGGCACGTCATACGGTGATTATCATCCTGAGTTGTGTTTTGATGGTCGGCCCATCGGCCTGGACAATGAGCTGGAGTCCATTATGTGTATATCATAGAACTAGTGTTAGTTATTATTGGTATTAGTGTTATCATTCGTAGAT
Organism: Prorocentrum cordatum; assembly: GCA_963575745.1. Lineage (NCBI taxonomy): Eukaryota > Dinophyceae > Prorocentrales > Prorocentraceae > Prorocentrum > Prorocentrum cordatum. The sequence goes on along the minus strand of CAUYUJ010009458.1, from coordinate 418,643 downwards.
TAGTATATTGTATGTTAATGCAAGACGGAACGACGCCTTGTTTGCGCAGAAGCGCCTGGGTGCACAAGGAACGCGCCAGAGGAACAACCATGCCAAGTACCTGAGGAAGCACGAGCCCTTCCGAACCTGAGCGGGTCCTGATTTCCGCGTCTTGACTGCAATACCGTAGCTCAAGTCAGTCACTGCTGCACCAACTGCGCTGATTTCCGTGGGTCCTCAGGTCCTTGGCCTAGTCCCCGAAGCCTGAGTCCTCAATGGGACGCACATAAACATACTAATACTATATGTTCTCCTTGGAGGCGCGCGTCCGACCCGAACATATTGTATACCCATCATGTAGTATGCACACACACACATATATATATATATATATATATATATATATATATATATAGATTCTCCTCTACCTATATTTTTATAAGCCCGGGCGGGGGGAAAACCCGTCACCCCCCCCCAAAAAAAAACCGGACTCCCGGGACCTGGGGCTTTGGGGCCCTCCGGACGGGCCTCGAAGCGGCCACTGGGCCTCGCAAGGCGTTTTGCCAAGCCTTCCCAGCACACTTAGGGCGATCAGGGGGGTCATCGGAGACGTCCCAGAGACCCCCAAGACAGCACAAGAGTGCTCCAAGAGTGACCGACGTGACCTCAAGATGGCCCAAGAGGCCTCCAGGACGGCCCCAGAGAGGCCTCCGAGAGCACTCCCAAGAAGGCACCCCGAGGCAAAAATCATTGATTTTCTGCTGGTTTTGGGAACATTTTGGGGTTCTCCTCTTTTCGGCTTCCCGACGCTCCAAGACGGCGGTCTTCTGGGCGTCCGAAGCCGCCTGGGAGGCTCCCAAATCGCCCCACAACCATCCGAAAGGGCTTCCAGGCAGTCCAAGAGAGCCCCCAAACAGCACAACACGGGTCCAAGATGGCCCTCAGAGGCCCAAGATGGCCCAAAGACACCCTCCGAAGAATTCCAAATCGTGATTCGGTCGTTCAGGGAGACGGCGGTTGGAGGCAGGGTGGCCCGAGGAAGCCCCTGGAGGCCCCCAGAATACGCCCAGGAGGCCTCCAGGAGGCCTCCAGAAGGCCTAAGAAAGCCCGAAACAACTTTTGTGAGGCCCCTAGAGGCTCTCCAAGGAGGAGCCTCCGCAAAAAAGAGCTGAGGAGGATGGTGAGAATGCGCAAGGTATGGCGAAAATAAGGAACAATACGCATGGAGGAAGGATAACGAATAACATCATTATAGCGGCGATGCCGGAAAAGGCAATCAGGAATTATCGCTAAATTGTCGGCTTGACCTTCCTGCCATTCCGCCTACATACCAAACTTCAAGGACCAAGGTGCATGGCGCGAAGCGCCACTGCAGTCTTGTACATATATATATATATATATATATATATAGAAAGAGATACCGTTTCCCGAGCGGTGTGGCCAGGACGCGCCAGCTTCGACGCATACACTCCAAGATTTCTCGGTGCGCGCGTCGCACGGGGGGGCGACGCACATAATACTCGTATGTTGGCGTGACGCCGACTCAATCCTGAAGATTCTTTCAGGGGCCCGGACCCTCTGGCCATCGCTCGGACGTCCATTCGCTGTGTGTTTTTGTTGTTTCGTGCGTGGCTTTTTCGCCAAATGATCAAGGATGCTCCTCGATGGTCCTCGCCGAAGGAAAAATGCACACGTCCGAGCGATGCCAAGCCCAGGACTCACAAACCTTCCGGGGCTTGTCGCGTGGCCCCCGGGGCGCATCGCGTGCCCCCCTGGGCCCCTGGAAGCGTTCCCGCATACCAGTGGGGGCCCGACCACAAGAAGCCTTCCACAAGAAGCCAATCCCGAGAGGCAGGGCGTTTCTTGGCACGGGTGCCCACTGCAACTTTGTCGGGGCGCAGAGGGCCCCGAGACGGGCCAAGAGGGTCCCAAGAGGCTGCCCAGACGGGCCAAGGGTGCCCCGAACCGCCGAACGATGGCTCGAAGGTGCACAAGATTGCTCCAAGACGGCCTCGGAGGTCCTCAAGACGCTCCGAATGAGCTCCAAGAGGCGTCCCGAGAGGGCCCCGACAGGTTAAAATCATTGATCTCCCTCCAGTGTTCCAATGTTTTGTGTTCTCTATTTTTCGAGCCTCCGACGCTCCAAGACGTCCCAAGAGGCCGCCAAGACCGCTCCAAGACGGCCCAAAATGGCGTCCAAGAGGGCCTCAAGACGGCCTCAGAGGAACCCAAGACAGCCCCAGAGGCTCCCGAGTCAGCACAAGAGGGCCCGAACACGGCTCCAAGAAGGGCCCAAAGAGAGGAACACGAACCGAAAATCCGCGCCTTCCGCCCTCAAGAGGCCTGAAAGAGGCCCCAAAACAGACCCCAGGAGCCTTCAAAGTCGCCTCCAGGAAGCCGCCGAGAGGCCTCACACGAGATCCCAACGAACATCCAAGAGGCACATCACCCACAACCCCGGCACGGTGGCGGGGTGGGCCGAAGGCCATCAAATAATGATGAACGAACTCGCTCAAAACCAAACACTGATGCACTAACTGCGCTGATTGCCGTGATACATGAGTGTCGATATCGCGAACGCCTAAGCCCTACCGAGCGTACGCATCAAGATTGCTGAGGGGCACTCCAGTTCGTCATGCAGAAGCTCATTCTGAAACGTCTCGAAGTCCACCTGGCCAGCATCATACGCTCCGTCGGCTTCTGCCCTCCTCTTTGGGGCAACCCGTATCTCCGCATGCCCTCCTGCTGCAGGTCATTATGCCTTGTAGTAAACACTCAGGAATCACTCGGGTCGCATCTATCCCTCGCACATCTACAATGTGGCCTGTGCAATTTCGCTTAATCAAAACAACGATCGGGGAAATCATGATAGCATGGAGTGCCGACCGGCTTGAAATCATCAAATTGATTCCTGTTCCGCAAAACGACGATGTCTGTCTCTGTTACCCTGCTGGGTGACAGAAACAATTATCCACACATGATCCCGAACATGACGATGGGAGAGGGAACAGATCAGGCGGACAAATGACTGACACGACCAGACAATCGGCCACCGCTTCGTCTCCGATGGGCTCATCGACAACGGCGTCCGACGCGTCCGGGATTGTCACGCCGTTCAAGGTCGTGCGAGTCTCCAGTCTGCGAAGGCTGGCCCCTAACGCAGTGCGTGTGCTGCTCCTGGGCGCTACCCTGCTCCGTCCATGCCAACCCTGCGCAGAGGAGCACGCGATCCTTGCCACACCAAACTGCCTGACACTTGCCCAACGACAGCTTTTGACAGACGTCTGCGAACAACCTGAACCCGCCTTAAAAGCGGCTCCAGCCATGCCGAAGATGGGCCCCAGGAGGGCCAAACCAACCAACCCACAGGTCATTGCTAGGACCACCGCCCTTGCAACTTGAGGGTCGTGACTTTTGGGTGCTCGGCTTTGGGGTGAACTCGTTGAAATCAATTCTGACATCCGCCACCGTACCTTCAGCACGTAGTGGAGTGCACCAAGGCTCATACAATTGCGAGATTTCAAAAGATTGCTGGTTCTTCGAAGGCCCGGACCACGAATCTCCTGGAATTGCCGGGCGCTCCCTGGGCGTGGCTGATGGGCTTCTGGGACGGTGCGCCCGCCCACAACTCCATGGACTGCCGACAGTCTCCCGCGAAACGCCTAAGGCGGTCCTAGAGAGCACCGAGACGGCCCATGCGGATCCAAAGACAGCCCACGATGGACTCCAGACTGCCCAAGAGGCCCCCAACACACCCCTGGTTCCAAGAGGCCGCACAAAAGCAAATATCATGTACTTTCCAGCGACTTTTGAAGAAACTTTGTGCTCTCGCCTTCTTGGCTTCCGACGCTCCACGATGGCCCACGAGGCCACACAGATCCCCACAAGACAGCCCAATAGGCCCCAAGGAGAGCCCCAAGACGGCTCAGTAGGCCACAAGATGGCCCAAAAGGCCCCCACGACGCCCCCCCCCACAGCGGGGGAAATACGAACTCACAATTCGAGCCCTCATCCCTAAGATGACCATCCCCGGGACCGTCAGCAGACTCCCAAGAGGCCCCCTGGAGGCCCCCACGACGCCCCCAGGGTCCCCAATAGACTCCCCAGATGCGCCCAGAGGCCCCCAAGATGCCCCTGGAGGCCTGCAAGAGCCCTCCCAGAGGCCCCCGAAAGGCATCCATGACCCAGGCACAGGATGGGCCGAAAACCATGAGATAGCGCACTCATCTTCTTCGGACAAGCTCTCGTCCATGCCTGCTCTCTGAGATCTGGGAGTCAAGCCTTGGGACTACAGGCGCCGATCACATCTTATGTGGACTAGGGAGGTTTGCGCTCGCTTCGGCGCGGATGCCGCCCCGTGGAGCAATACAAGTGTGTCCGTTATCACTATCCCCAGAACGCCATCTCCTTCTCCTCCTCCTCCTCCCGGCACTGACGGGGAACATGGCAATGGCGACCAGCATCCCAGGATTTCGTGGGTCTCCCGTCTGGACCGACAAATGGTGCCAACCTCGGGGCTATACGATGAGGGGGCCGTCCACCCTCGACGGGGGTGCGCTCGAATAGCACAGCCTCCCTCGGGGTGCATCCCCGCGGATACCCCCCAGGAAGTGGGAGCGAGAAATCGCCTGCGCCTGCGATCTCCTCCCCAGCTTGCCAGGGCGCAGCAGCCACGTGTATCCGCGGTGCTGAAGTCCCAGGAACGGCTTTCTGGCACGATTTAGGACTGTCAGGACGCAACAGCCATGTTGATCCGCAGCGTTCAAGTTCCAGGAAAGGTGTTTTGGCACGAGTGAGGATTCTCAGACGGCTGCCTTCCAATCGGGCACTCCCAGCAATGAACAGACGTCGGCGCAGGGACCGAAGCCGCCCTCGCCGAGCCCCCCGAACCCCCTAACAAGGCCCAGAAGCTACGCCACATGGAGGCCCAAGCGCTGCAATGCGCAGCTGTCCGCCCAGGGCCTCTCTCGCAAACTCCTTGGAACACAAAATTACAGTCGGTGATGGCCTCAATCGGGGGAACCGCCACCTTAAGAAGTTGCGCCACCGCAGACAACTTGACTCCACCTATGTCCCGCGCGGGACTTGGACACAGACCATTCGCAATGCCCTGGATTCCCAGCGGACCCGATGCAAGCGCGACGATAGCCCGCCCCGCAACCGACCCCTCCGCCCAACCCACCTTTGAAGACCGAACCATCAAGGTAGGCCTGCGGGGCTTGAATCATACCAAGGCCCGAATGGCGATGCCACGCTATCTGCTGATCAGAAGGCGGCCTCCACCCTGCAGGCACTCTGGCACGAGCCCCCAAACACCTCTCAAGAAGAAGCTTGACGACGGCCCAAGACGGCACAAGAGGCCCCAAAGATCATCCCCAGAGCGCCCAAGAGGCCTCCAAGATGGCCTCAGGACGGCCCAATAGGCCTCCACGACGCCTAAGATGGCCTCCAAGACGGCCCTGCAGCACCCCACGAGACACCCAGTCACAGAGGCCCTCAAGACAGTTTCCGACGGCTGTCAGACGGGCCAGGAGCCCACCACGACGGCCCAAGATGGCTCTAAGATGGCCCAAGACGACCCAAGAGGCCCCTAAGAGGTTTCCAAGACGGCCCAAAAGGCCTCCAAGAGGGCCCCCAGGAAAGCCCGAAGATGCCCAAATCGTTGATTTCCCTTAGGTGGTTGAAGGAGTCTTGTATTTGCTTCCGTTCGGCCTTTCGACTGCCTTTCGACGGCCCAAGAGCCTCGAAAGAGCGCCCAAGAGGTCTCCAAGTTAGCCCCAGAACGGCCCAAGAGGCCCCCAAGACGGCCCAAAACAGGGTTCCCAGGCGGCCTAAGAGGCCTCCAAGGCGCCTGGAGCACCCCAAGAGTGTTTCCAATCAGCCCAAAGAGGCACCCAAGACGGCTTCCGACAGCGTCCGACGGGCTAGGAGTGCCCCGAGACGGCCGAAGAGGCCCTCGAGAAGCTCCCGAATGCGCCCAAGAGGCCCAAGGAGGCCCCCAAGATGCATCCAAGGTGCTCCCAGGAAGCTCCCAGGAGGCCCCAAGAGTGCCCCCAGAGGCTCCCAAGACGCCCCCTCATTCCTCCTCCTCCTCCCCCTCCTCCTCCTCCTCCTCCTCCTCCTCTCCTCCTCCTCTCCTCCTCCTCCTCCTCCTGATCTTCCCCGCCATCCTCCCCAAAGCGTTCACCGAAGGGTTTCCACAACGGTTGGGGGAACACATGGTCCGATAGCTTGGCAGAGCTCTTGACACAACTCGGTGATTCGCCGTGGGCGTCTTCGATGCTGCGCATTCCATTACACTCGCCACGCGGCAACACTTGGGGGAAGCAATGACCCCCATCAAGCCATTATTAAGGACCCCCCGGGATTATCATTAGCACGACACCGTAATTAAATAATTAGGGGGGGCGGTTTTCGCCGAACGATCTGATTAGCACCGTGCCAATGAAACGAACACAAATAATTCCCGCGCCCCGGCTCGGGTGGTATCCCAATTGGAATTGGAATAATAATAAGAGTGACATACGAATAATACGAATAAGACAACTAGTACTAATACTACGAGTAAGAGAAGTACTAACTGTACTATGAGTAATAATAAGAGTGATACGTTTACTCCTAACACGCATAATAATCCGAATTCGAATACGAATACGAGTAACAATAATAATAAGAGTAATAGCAACAATGAAAACTAAACATGATACCAATACTATTATTAAGGATACTCGTAAGAGTACGAGTAGTAATAATAATGAGAAGAGTAAGAATAAGAGTAAACATGATACAACTACGAATCAGTATCACTATCATAATCCGAATACGAACCATAATCATAATAAGCAGAAAAAATAATAAGAGTCATAATTACAAGGATAATACGAATACGAATACTATTAAACATAAGAGTGCGAATAATAATAACATATTGATCTCATTATCGTCATCATCCTTGTCCTGTACGATGTGTATTACCACCCCTGTTGAAAACATGTATGTTTCCCGGCCGTCGCGTGGGGTGGTGCATCCGAGGATATCGCCCACGCCAGGGACAGCGCGTTATCTTAGCACCGCACCCGCACGAAATAATTACGACAGCTTCACCACAAATACAAGACATATAATAATAAGAATGGCAATACAAATAAGAATAATATGAATAATAAGAATAATAATGCGAATAAGAGTAAGGATAATAATAAACGTAAGAATGGGACACAGACGGGCTCCCCTGCTTCTTTCCTCTCCCCCTCCTTTTTCTCATTTTCTTCATCATCTTTGTCCTATACGATTATTATTTCCACCGCTATTGAAAACATGTTTTTTCCCGGCCGTCGTGTGGGGTAGTGTGCATCCGAGGATATCGCCCCCGCCACGCACGCCGCGTTATCTTAGCACCCGCACCGCCAAAATTATTCGCCCCCCCATCGTAGGCACGGACGGTTCCTTTTCAAAGCTGGGCTCTCCCTTGCGTGGGACTTAATGTTGTTGTTGTTGGTGTTGGCGGTGTTGTTAGTGTTTTGGATGTTGATGTTGTTGTTGTTGGTGGTGTTGCTGTTATTGGCCTTGTTGTTCTAGATCTAATTCGTATTGCTGGTATTATTGTCTTTGTTCGTGTTGGTGCCGTGCCGTAAGGGAGTCTTGAGGAGGAGGAACAGGAGGATGTTTCTCACGGAGGCATGGGTGCTCTTCTGGACGCCTCCTGGATGGGGTCCGAGTGGTTAGCCGGGGTCGGAGGGTCGCGCTGCATCGCCCATGCATCGGCGATGTATCGCCGATGCACCGCCAATGCATCGGCGACGTCAGCGACGCATCGGCGCCGTCTGCGAGGAGAAAATCGGGCTCCTCACCGAAGCGGCTCGGTGATGCATCGGCGATGCGGGACGATCCTGCGGCCCCGTCTACTTGGATCCCATCCAGGAGGCCTGGATCTTTCGGCCTTCTCAGATCGGGAGCGGCCAAGAGGGGGGTGTCCAAGAGGGGGGGGTGCAAATCATGACCGGCGGCATGTGCGCGGCCCAGCGGGGGGACCAGGGACGTAATGGAATAAGGAGAGGCGCCGTGAAATCTGAAGAAATATCATGGCCCCCGCCATGATATCCGCCCCCCCCAGTGATCACCCCCCTCTTTGCCGCCCCCGATCAGAAGAACCCAGGGGGGCCTCGTCGGAGGGCTCTCAGAGGCCCGGGAGGGCTCCGCATAAGGCCCCCCCTGCCTTCTCAGAAGCCCCTCGCCCCGCCTGCTCGGACCCCCACTTGGGCGGCCCCGGAGCCCCGGGAGCCGAGCCCGCAGGAGAGGGGACCCGAGCCTCCAGGCGTCGGGACAGGGATCGCGGACCGCAGACCTTCTCGCGGGGTAGGGCTGCAGGTGGTGTGATGGAGAAGAGAGAGAGAGAGAGAGAGAGAGATAGAAAACAAAAACAAAAACGCTCTGGACGGTCCGTGCACCGGAAAGCGATCAGCCCCGAGCGCGGTGCGCTCACTCACCCCACCTCGGGCTGACCCCCCCCTCTGCGTGCCACCAGACTCTGCGATTTCAGAGTCGGCCTCATCATGGGGTTGGGCCTCGCGGCTGGGGGGCCGCCAGGACGGAGGAGTCCGTCCACGCGCGGGGGTGGGGTCGAAAGCCCTGGGGGGCAGCGTACAGTCTGAGCCTTGCCATCGAGGGCCCTCTGGATGGTGCAGGGTGGTGGCGACTGCACGAGAGCGGCGCACGTGCACCGTACCATGTCTGGGCTCCCTTCAGGCCACGCTCCTGCGCGCTACGGTGCATAGTGCTTCGGCTCCGAGGGTCGCACAACTATGCACCGCATCCTTCCTGGGCCGAGGATCGCCGACGCCTCGGGAGGCGCCAACGCGGCACGGTGCATAATGCAGGTCGTTCGCCGAGATTATAGCTGGCCGGGAGGGGGGGGTCACGCATCAGCGCCCGGGGTGGTGATTCACACAGTTGGTTTCTGGCTCTGCTCGTGGGCGTTGTCAGAGCATTTGTATATTATCTGGTCGACCTCTCCGCACCATACGAGCCAACGCCGATTTGTGTCATCGCCCCCCTACGTCATCCTGCCACAACCAAGCTACTTTCAACCTGTACAGTAAGGACGCAAGGGCCTTGAAGGCCACATCGAAGCTTTTCGAGAGGGGCGTGGCCAACGAAAGCGGCCCAGGATGGACCGAGGAGGCAAGGATGCAAGGGGGTACCATTGGGAAGGTTGCCCATCCTTACTATGTGGGTTGACTGTAGTGCCATCAGGAGCCTTGGATAAGGAACAACTCTCCTCTGAGGCCTCAGTTGAGCATAGATGCGCTGGGCGGGGAACGCCAGATGAACACTTACCCTCCTGCGAGACCAACGCGGGCCATTTCCCCCCAAACCGTTGGCTGCGGAAACGCATATCACGACGTCAAAGGCCTGAGAAGGAAGCACGCGCGCGACTCCTCGAAAACCGCGGACCTCTCCTGGAGAACAGTTTGTTACAAGAGATCTGCCATCAGGACCGCTGTCAGCAAGCCCCTCCAGAGCAGAACAAAACAAAGGCACACATCACAACCACCACCATCCAATGCAGTAGCGACTTCGCTCACACCAGTCATGTGCCTTGAGTTTCCCACGCCAGATCATGAACCTGCATAGAATGTGCGCAAGCAAGCCACACACACCAAAATACAACACCACAGTTGCAATAACATGCGATACAAGCAAACCAAATCATGTACGCCCCTGCGAGCGAACGCTACCTCACTCAATGATATGATGACTATCAAGATTGAGAAATGTCTCCTGCGGGTCTCTTCTCCTCGTATATGGTCGTGGCAAAGTTGCAGCGTAGACCGTGGCACAGTGCCTGTGACAACGAGGAGAAAGATATTACACCATGAAATGATATCTAATGATCGCATGCTGCCCTCGACGCCACCGCAACCATCACCCGACAGCAACACGATATCATCATACTTTAAATTAGGATGCCAACTCTGCCAGGCATGCAGAGGCTGGCAAACGCAATACAAGGCGGGCAACGAATGGCTAAGAGAGGCAACCACACAAAAATGCTGCGATGTGTTCAGACTTGCGAGGCTCGACCTTCATTTCGAAATGACTCGCTTGACTGTTACCTGTTACGACACCGTGACTTGTTTTGACTTGCATGTCTTGGCTGCGTTGCACAAATGATTATTACAGTCGGCTAGGTTCGAAAGGATGTGAGTTGCGTGGCGTTGGTTCGACTCCGTGTTACATTCGACTGAATGTCTATGCAACGCTGTGGTTTGCGATTCTCCTGTTTGATATGATGTCGCCGAGTAGCTCAAGTGAGCTGTCGTTTGGTTTGATGTTGCCTCAAACTTTCTGCACACGGACTCCCCGCGCACTGCTTGGATAGGCGGACTTCTCGACCACTTCCCTGGGGCCAATTGTTAGTCGGGGAGACGCAAGACTCGGGTACGGGGGACTCGGGTTGGCCTGACGGGGCTCTCATGAAACTGACGAGACCCAATCTGAAATTTGACGCGAACTCCCGCTGCGGACATCCCACGGAAACCGGACCGTGGAAATCCGGGACGGGCTCGCCAAAAAACGCCGGCAGAAACCGAGTTCTGGCTTCTTCGAGTCTTGCGCTTCGCCGAGTTCGTCCCGAGCCGTTTTCGACGGTCTCCCGAGACCGAAACTGGCCTCCGAAGGCCGAACGCTCAGGAACTGACGCCGCCTCGGATGGTCTCGGGAGCCTGCGACTCCCGCCCCCCCCCCCCGCCCCCGAGGCCCGGCCCGCGCCCAAAGCAAGCCCCGACCGGGCGGGCCAACGAGGAGGGAGCGAGCTGGGTTCGGCCGGGGCCCCTCCTCGGGGGGAAGAACATCCCTGCGGCGAGCTCGTGCCTCGACGACTGGCGCGCTGGAGTCCGACACCACGCGGGCTTTTGGACACCCGAAATGGGTACCGAAAGAATGGGTACAATGCCCAACAACAAATGTTGTCCCAAACCAACAGCGGCCGCTGTTGGGCAGGCGGCCTTCTGTCTCGAACGGACACAGGCCGCGGCGGCGCGGACAGCGAATCCTGTTCAAACTGAACAGGAACTGCTGCTGGGCATTGTACCCATTCTTTCCGTGCCCATTTCGGGCGTCCAGAGGCGCGCTGGAGTCCGACGCCACGCGGGCGGTCCATCCCGGAGCGACCGCGGCTCTCCGGCAGCGCGGGTAGTTCGACGGCGGCTGCCTCTGGGGCCACCGGCGGCGCTCCGCATGGAGCGCCCGCGCGCGGTTCGCCGCCGCGTCGACACGCCACGGGCCCGCCGTGCCGTCGGACCCTGGGCCAGAGGAACGTCCCGCAAGAGCACGAGACCCTCCGTCAGCCAAAACACACCGAGAACATCCGAGGGCCCCCTCCCCCAGGATGCACACTAACATCCACCAAGCACGCATCACATTTAGGGTGCACTCCAGGAGCCGACCTCGAACTTGTACCTCGGTCCGACAGTAGCCGACCCCAGGGATCTCCCTCCTTTTTGGTGTCGTCAGGGCGCAGCGCCCGCTTGGCCTCCCACATCCATCAACATCGAGCCTGAGAATCGAATCGAATCGGAATGTGTGTCGGATCGGAACGCATCGGCACGGAGTCGAGATCGAATCGGATCGTCTGCGCACACCAGCGGCATGCAAGCATCGGGCCGCATCGGATCGCCGGAATATCGGGATCGGATCGGATCAAGCGGGCCGAAATCGATATCGAATCGGCTCAAACGGATCGAAATGGGCCCTGCCGCCCTGATCAGGGAGGTCGGCGGACCGCCTGCGACGTCAAGGTCGACGGCCATGAAGACGCGCTGGAGCTTCTGGCGCAACACCCTCCGCACCTGCGGCTGTGGCAACACGGGCGGAAAGGAGGGAGACGGAGGGGGGAAAAGGGACAGACAGACGACGACGACCGACGACGAGGAAAGAGGATGAGGAGAAAAGAGGAGTGGGAATAAACTGCGCATTGATGAGGACGAGAACCAGGACAAGGAGGACAACTAAAGGGGTCAGAGGAATCGAAGGGCACCATCGTGACGCCAACGCAAGAACTGCTCACGGCGTGTGAGATTCTCCCCCCTCCCCAAAACCCTCTCCCGGGGGCCTGGTCCGGCCGGTTTGGAAAGGGGGGGGGGGAGGGCAAATCCGTCATCCGCACACTTGGAGCCTCAGGACGCCCCAAAACGGGCCAAAAAGGTTCCAAAGGTTCCCGGAACGGTCCAAGAGAGCTACGAATCGACGAAAGATGGCCCCAAAACGCCGAAGATTGCCTCCACACGGCTCCATAAGTCCCCAAGACGTTTGAAACAATATTACGAGGCGCCCCAAAGAGGCCCTCCATTAGCAAAAATCATTTCATTTCTTAAGGGGAAACGTACATTTTCACCACACTCGCCCATTCGGATTCCACGCGGCGCAAAACGGCCCAAGAATCCTCCAAGATCCAAGATCGACCCTCGCCAGCCCAAGAGGCTCCCAAAAAGGCTGCAAGGCGGCGTCCGGGCGATCCACGAAGGCCCCAGAAACCATAGCAACGGCTTAGGAAAGCCGCAGGACGGTCACAAGAGGGCTCCGAAACGGGGCAAGAGGGCCCCCAAAGGCTGTCCATTCGGTCACGGCCCCATGGGAGTCCACGACGTTTGCATACGCGACCACGAGGCGCCCCAGGAAGACCTCCAAAAGCAAGGGCCGTCCAATTCCCTAGGTAAAGCGTACATTTTCAGCACATTCGCTTCTTGGGCTTTCACGAAGCCCACAACGGCCCAATAAACCTCCAAGATCGACCCCCGTCACCCGAAGAGGCTCCCAAAAAGGCTCCAAGACGGCTTCTGGGCGATCCACGAAGGCTCCAGAAATCATAGCAACGGCAGGAAAGCCGCAGGACGGTCCCAAAATTATCGGGGATGGACAGATCCCCCTTTAGTAAAACGTGGTTTAGTGAAAACGACCTGAGGCCCAAACCTGGCGGGCGCAAGCCTGGAAAATAACGGCCACGGCGCCCTCTCGAGAACCGAAAACGGACAAGTCTCTAATCGACGTGTCACTGTTTGGGGTTCTGTCCACCCCCGACAAAAGGGCTCCAAAACGGGCCAAGAGGGCTCCCAAAGGCTGTCCGGACGGCCCACGTGGGGGACGATTTGGTCCAAACCGCCCAAGATTGCCTCCAGACAGCCCCATGGGAGTCCACGACGTTTGCATACGCGACCACGAGGCGCTCCAAGCAGGCCTCCAGAAGCAAAAACCGTACCATTCCCGTAGGAAAACGTGCATTTTCAGCATATTCGCTTCTTGGGCTTCCACGAGGCCCACAACGGCCCAGTAAACCTCCAAGATCGACCTCTGGCGCCCCACGAGACTCTCCAAAAGGCTCCACGACGGCCTTCAGGCGCCCCGCGAAAGCCCCAGAAACTATAGCAACGGTCCGGGGGAACGGCAGGACGGTCCTAAGAGGGCTCCAAAACGTGTCTAGAGGGGCCTCACGGGCTGTCCGGACAGGTCACGCGGGGGACGATTACTGCCTCCCCAAGGGGTCGGAGGTGTGGTTTAAGCCAGTGAATCAGGAGACGCGGAGAAGTACGATCGAGGGAGGAGGAACGCAACGGCCCAGCACGGGATGTTTCGGGGAAGCGTGTAAAGGACGAGGGGGAAGGATGATGATGGAGGAGAACGGCGGAGGATGGATGAGGGAGAACGGCGGAGGGAGGAGGAGGAGGAGGGAGGAGGAGGAGGAGGAGGAGGCCGACTGTCCTAGCGCCACCCTCGGCTTGCAGGGAGGAGGGAGGAGGATCAGGAGAGCAGACTAATTAAGCTCCTGCCTCGAACGGGGATGATGATGATGATGATGATGATGAGGAGGAGGAGGAGGAGGAGGAGGAGGAGGAGGAGGAGGAGGAGGAGGAGGAGTCGGCGGAGGAGAAAGAGGAGGCACAGGGCAAGTAGACGGAGGACGGGGGGAGTGGAGGGCCCCCTCACCCCAGAGCGCGCCTGGATCCCCCCCCAAGCCGCCGAACAAGCTGCCCCCTCCCCTATCCTCCCTGCCTCCTGCTCCTCAAGCCGCCGTCCCGGCTCGAGGTTTTGGGTGCAGCGCCTCGGTACAGGGTACCGCGCGCTGCGAACCTCGACTGCCGCAGGACAGCTGCCATACGCGCTGGCCGCCACGCCCGCCTGGCGTGCTGCGCGCTAGCCGTGCCGCGCGCACCGCGCGCCGTGCGCCGCCTGCCAGGCGTGCCGCGCGCGCCGCGCGCCTGCACCGCGCCCAGGCGTCACGCCCCGCGGGCGGCGCCGAGCGCGCCCTGACCCGGCCTGGCATCGCCGGGCTCGCTGGCTGCGCGGCCAGGCGCGGCGTCGCGCGCGCCCGCGCGCGGCTCGCGCTCCCGGAGGAGCGCCGCGTGCAGGCCGCCCGCGCTCGCCTGGCCGCCCACCACAGCGCCGACCCCATGATGGGCAAGGGCGGTGCTGGTGGCGGTGGCAAGGGCCCTGCGGGGTGCCGGGGCTGCGCTGGAGGCGGCGCCAAGGGCGGAGCCGGCGCCAAGGGCGGTGCAGGCGTGCCTGGCCTGGGCAAGGGCGTCGGCCTGCAGCCCGGCCTGCAGCCCTGGCTGGGCGCTGTGCCGCCCCCCCCGCCGCAGTGCTGGTGGTGCCCGACCTGCGGCATGGCGAATGCAGTCAACGATCTGCTGTGCCGCACGCGCATGCCGATGCCGCCGCATGGGCCGCGCGCCGACGCTCCAGCCCCCGAGCTGCACACGGGTGAGCGGCGAGAGCGGCGCCGCGCGGCCAGTGCTGGCCATGAGCGCGCGGCCAGTGCGACTCGGACCACGTCGAGCCGCCGCCGCCGCAGCCGCCGCCGCGAGGATGAGCGCCACGTCGGCTTCGAGGACGACGTCGACGAGGACGGGGTGCTCTCGGAGGGGGGGGCCAGCTCCCCACTTGGCATCCTCCCTGCGCTCCCCGAGGTTGTTCGCAAGCACCAGTGCTGGGTGGAGCCGCCGTCCTCGGAGAAGGAGCTGGCCGCCCACCGCAAGAGCCTGAAGCCGATGGCGGCGGCGACAGGCCAGCACATTCGCGCGGCCCGAGACCTCGGAGTGCAGCCGGCCCAGCTCGAGGCCCAGGAAGCCGAGCACGCTGCCCTCCTGTGTATGATCATTGTTGCACGCAGCCCGGGAGTGCGCTGCGACCGTCAACGTGCGTTCGTGGCTCGAGCGCAGACGAAGTTGGAGAAGGCTCAGTCGGCCGTCGTCGCCTGCCGAGATGAGCTGACTCACTTGGAGGAGAAGGCGCAGCAGCGGGAGCAGGAGCTCGCTCGTGCGCAGCTGCTGCTGGAGCAGCTCGAGGAGATGACGCCGGCCGCCAAGTCTGAGGATGGAAGCTTCGTCGAGGTCGGCGGCGCCGACGAGGCCATGTCGCCCGCTGCTGGTGCGTCGCAGCCTGCGACGCCGCCCGCGCAGGAGCCGCCTGCCGTCGCCGTGGTCGCGCAGCTGCAGGCGGGGCAGCTGCAGCTGGCGGCGGAGATGGCGAAGATGTCCAGCGTCCTGGCCTCGCTGCAGACCGCTCTGGCCGCGGGCAGCCACGGCGCCGCGCCCGCGCCCGACGCGCCTGGCCCCGTGGCCGGGCCCGCCGCGCCGCCGCCTGGCCCCGCGGCCGCTGCGGATGCCACCGCCGCCCAGCGCCGCCCGCCCGCCGCGGAGGCCCCGCCTGCGGGCATGGAGGCAGCCGCCGAGGCCGCGGCGCGCGAGGGCCGCAGCCCGACGCCTGAGGAGGCGCGACGGCTGGAGGCGGCGCGCAAGCAGTCGGCCAAGGAGGCGCGCCAGGCGGCCAGGGATGCCAAGCGAGCTGCGAGGCCGCCAGGGCAGCAGGGCCTGCAGCAGGCCATGCAGCGACAGCAGGATGCTGCCCAGCGGCAGCAAGAGGCGGCCTCGCATCGTGGGCGCGCGGCGGTCGCTCCGCCTGGGCACGTGGACGACCCTCGCGCCCCCTCACCCAAGGGACGAGAGGGGCCACCGCTGCGCCCAGGGCGCATGCTGGCCAGCCGCATCCCGCCCGTACGCCCTGCTCGCGGAGAAGAAGACAGCCCTGAGTCGTCGCCGGGGTGATGTCACCCCCGCAGGCCGCGGCACCTGAGACGCCTGCCCCGGAGCAGGCGCCGCGCGGCCTGCCAGCGGCCCGCATTTTGCTGGCCGCCCCCCAGGCGCCGCCACGGGAGGACCCCGTGGACGAGCGCCCGCCTTGCCCTCTTCCCGACTGCCAGGAGCTCTTTCGCCTGCTAGCCGAGCCCTGGCCTGCTGAATCGTCTCTCACACCTCTCTTTCTCGGTCTCGATCAGTCATCCGATTCCTGTCTTTTTAAACCATATCTACATAGCAGTACTTGCCAGTTTCTGGATACCCTCGGAGCTCACCCCCCCGCCCTGGATTCGGAAATCGTGCGCTACGAGGTTCATGCCGATGGGTCAGGAGGCTCGAAACATGCTCTGCTGGGCGGGCCACCTTCGTGGGCATGGGTGCTGTGTGCAGTGTCGTCAGACGGTCGATATCGGGTCGAAGGATATCTCACAGGTGTGGATCCCACACTCTGCGATCAGGTTACTAGTGTCTCCGATGCTGCCGAATTTCAAGCCGCGCTGTGGGTTGTGCTCTGGTTCCTGCAAGCTCCGACACAACATCGACGATACCCTATCACAGTATATACGGATAATCTCATGGTGGTACAGGCGGCTGCGGGGGGGGTACGGTACGGCTCATGCGGGGACCTACCACAGTTGCTCGATGGGGTCCTCAAGCTACTGAGAACACAAGTACGTCTGGGATGGTTGCATGTACGTGGACATTGTGCAGACCCACGGAACGAGCTTGCAGATACTATTGCACGACTGGCCTCTATGGGTATTGCGCCGTCGGTGGAGCCGACCTTTCAGCCGTGGGCGCCACTGCATGCAGCTACAGCCGCTGCACCGTGGATGTGGCTGGCCTCCGACCACCACGCCAGTTCAGGGCAGTTCCCGAAAGTTGGCATGCATCCCCTGCCTCCCATACTGCCCCCTCTCATGTGCCCCTCACTGGCCTTCTTGTCGCCCGACGCTGGACGCGGACAGGAAAGCTCGAGCGTCCCTCGAGATCCTGCCACAGCCTCTGGCCATGCCGTCCTGCGACTAGCCGTGGCAAATGTCCTTACTCTCCGGCCGCGCAGGACGAAAAATCGGAGAGGAGGGAGTCGTCTCAGGTGTCGTTATCAGGATGCTACTGGTCTCGACATACCCGGACGGATGATGGCGTTGGCGGCGCAGTTTGCACATCATGGCCTATTTACTGTGGGTACCCTAGAGACGCGTGTACGCCGTAATGCATGGACGAACGCTGGTAACTTTTGTGTGCTCACGTCTGCAGCCGAGCCGCAGGGACGTCCTGGGGTCGCTTTGTGGGTCAACATGGAGCGTGAATATATGCCCGGACGCGGGCTAGAGCGACGACACGTGCGCGTACTGTCATATTCACCACGTCACATGCTTGTCAGTATTCGCGCACCGGGTTTGGGCATGGAGGTGCTTGTCGGGCATGCGCCGCACTCACGCTACACGGCCACAGCGATTGATCAGTGATGGTCACAGATGGAGGATGCAGTTAGCAGTCGTGCCCAACCCGCTCCTCTCTAGTGCTTGCTCCATGCCACTGCTACAGTTGGATCGGTACAGTCAGAGCACGTCGGCCCCGTGGCGCCCGAGTCTGAAACCCTTGCTGGCTTGCGTTTTCACGACTTTCTGCGGACGACTAAACAGTGCTTGCCCGCCACGCTTTTGGACTCTCACTCTGGGGTCCACGGTGATTGGCTTCCTCCTCGCTCGTGTGGTGAAGTTCCCCGACGCCGCATTGATTATGTGACGGTCCCGCTCGATCGGCTCATGAACGTTCCTCGGCAAGGGGTGGAAATGGATATGTACCTTTTCCTTCGGAATGACGACCACTTTGTTGTGACGGCTGGTGTGCAGGTGCCCCCTGCCACAGCAGTGCCCCTCGCCTCCCGCTGGCCCAAACTTGTTCACGACCCCGACAAGTATGGCGACCCTGTGCGGTGTCAGATCTTTCACGATGCCTTGCGTGCGATTCCGCAGCCCAAATTCGACATGCACCCAGATGACCATGCCCAGTATCTTAATGATCAGCTGAAGCGGGCCGTTGAGGAGGCGTTCCCCCCCAGACAGCCCCCAGCTGGACGGCGTCCCCGACAGAACTGGATTTCGGAACACACACTTGCACTAATGGACAGCAGGACCGACGGTCGGAGGTGGTTGCGCACAATGCGACGACGGCTCTCCCAGCTGCTACTAGCTTGTGTTTTTACTGCTTGGGCCACAGATAGTGCCAGTGCTGACGAGTGGTTTTGGTACCGCAGGTTACAGTGGCGCTATGCCTTGCGTGATGGTCCTGCGCGAGGTTTGGTTGCCGATGCTTGCTATGCCGTAGCATATGCTGGACATGCTGCCCACGATGCCGCTCGTGCGTTTGCGACCCCTTTGCGCGGCCCTACTGGCCGTACAACACTCCCGCCTTTCACAAGTGACCACTTAACTGGACTATGGAGGCTCGGTCGGCTGCCGACTCTAGAATTACTCTACTCGCCCTGGGCTGCCCGACTTGCTAACCTCGGTCGGTGACCCACCCGGCCCAGCGTCGACATCGCCCCCTGCCCTGGACACCGTACTGTCTCGGGCCCGACAATGGCTTGGTTGTTTCTGGGCCACCAGTATGATTTGTTTTACGTGCCGCATCGTACGTCATACAGCAGTCTACCAGTCATGACTCTGCGAGACATGTTGCAGCAGTGGCCAGAGGTGTCAGAGTAGCATGGGATCGCAGGCAGTTTACGGAGGCTTTTGCAGCTTTGCGTCGGATCGGGGCTGGGTCGAAACGTCGCCGTCATGATCGTGTTTTGCCGATGCTGCGCGACGTTGGGGGCCAACCGATCGCAAGTGACGAACAGGTAGCACAGAGGTGGCAGCAGCACTTTGCAGACCTGGAATTTGCCGCCACCATACCTGCCGTCGAAGCTCGTCACTCTCGAGGCTACTTTTATCGTGACCCGTACGCCCGGATGTCCTCCCAGCCGGTCACCCTTGCATCTTTGCCGTCCCTGGCGGACTTCCAACGGTCTTGCCGTCAAAGCAAGCGATCCGCTGCGGGGTGCGACGGCATCGCAGGAGGGCTCTTGCGGGCACACGCGTCGGTCTTGGCTGAGTACTATTACGCTCTGCAGCTGAAATGCTCCCTTACGTTGGCTGAACCACTGCAATGGAAAGGGGGATTTTACAGGGACCTGATCAAGGCTGGCCAGGCTGACCCCTCCCAGTGCTCCAGCTCCAGGTCCATCCTGGTCTCTTCCCAGATTGGCAAGGCTTCGCGGCGTTGTCTGCGGGCTCAGCTAATTCCCTGGCTTACCCAGGAGGCTGGCGAGACCCAGTTTGGAGGATTGCCAGGGCGCGGCACGACACATGCATCGTACTGTTTGTGACTGGCACAGGCACTGGCTCAGGCTCGCAATCTGGCTCTTGGTGGCTTGTTTCTGGACGTGACACAGGCGTTTTATCGAGCCGTTCGTGAGTTCCTCATTCGCTCTACCCTCGACGACGACTCGATCGCACATATCGTGAAAGCAGCTGGCCTGCCCCCCGCGGCCATGCACGAATTGGCCGCACGGTTACGCGACCATGGGGCCTCCTTGGAACGCTCTACAGTGGACCCGCACGTCGTCGCACAGGTTACACAGTGTTACCAGGCCCCCTGGTTTGTTTGCGAGGGGTCTCGGCAAGTTTCACTTCCCCAACGCTCGGTATTCCCGGGACAGCCGCTCGCAGATGTCCTCTACGAGCTGCAAATGGCTGACTGCATGCGCGATGTACGGACGGCACTAGAAGCTGAAGGTCTTACCACCACACTGGTTGCACACGACGGCAGAAGCCTCACAGCACTATTGGCAGGCACAGCCATACATGTCACCTCACTGGCGGATATAGCATACGCCGACGACGGTACAGTGGTTGTGATGATGCCAGCATGCGATGTGCACCCTGCTTTATGCAAGATACTAGTCATAGTTTCCGACACCTTTGCCAGGAGGGGGCATCTGCTTAATATCGGCGCCACCAAAACCGCTGCTCTCCTCAATTTACGGGGACCTGGGGCCAAGGCAGCGCGACATGAGGTTTGGCACCAGCAGGGCGGGCATGCACGTGGGACCTCCGAACTTTCAGGCACCCTTCGGGCCCCTGTACCCAACTACGTGCATCTTGGGTATGTTTTTGTGTCGCGTGGCTCCCTGACACCGGAGATCAAATATCGGACTTCGACCACGGCCTCGTCCCTCCAGGTCCTCCGCAGGCGAGTATTCGCCACGGACAACCTGGACGAGGACTTACGGCTAACGCTGGCCGACAGCCTGGTGCTCTCGGGACGTCTTTGCAACGCGGGTGCATGGCCCGCTCTTACGCAAGGGGAATCACGACTGCTCCACAGCTCTGTACTGCAGGTTTACAGAGCTGCAGCTCGAGTGCGCTTTCAGGAATCTGGGTCCCAGGTCTCGGATGCCCTCGTTCTGGCCAGGTTGCATCGACCCACGCCAGAGATTTCGTTGCGGTGCGCACGTCTTCGGTTGTTTGGCTCGCTGCACCACAGTGGTCCTCAGCTTGCCTTTGCCCTACTTGCAGCAGAATGGGAAGCCGCGCGCCCCGACCAGCGTGCTCGATCGGGACTCGGACTTTTGTTTGCTGACCTGGAGTGGCTACGTATCACGGTGAAAGTGTGCGCCGAGCTGCCCCCCCCGCTGACGACTTGGGGCCCTGGGAGATCCTCGTGCGCAAGAGCCAGCCTGGGTGGAAGCGCCTCGTCCGTGCTGCCGCCTATGCGTCTGCCCAACAGCACTCGCGCAATGTCCTTGCCGAGCAAGTTGAGAAGACGTTTTTCGCTGATGCCATGCCAGCAGGCGTGCCCCCCCGGGTCTACACAGACGAGCGGGGCCTTCTGATTGACCCCCCTGTCCCCGCAGCGGTGCAAAGGTACGAATGCCCATGGTACGGCACAGTAGCTTAAGAACACATGTGTCTCGGTTACACCGGCAGCTTACCACTACTGCAAGGGGATATGCACGCACGGACGGGCAGTGCGTTACCTGCTTATCTGTATTCTACGACCGACGCCACCTGATTGATCACCTAGCTCTCGACGCCCCTAGATGTCTATGTGCCGCGATTCTTACGGTCTCAGGACGGCTAGACCCAGATACCCTACAGCTAGTACCCACTGACACGTACGAGGCCAGCTACCACCTGAGCGGGCCTGCCCCGGACGCCACAGCCAGGCGAGTCCCGTCTGGCAAAGTCCCCATCCCTCGTCGTCATGTTGTCGTACCTACTACGAAGGCCGCCGGCCCCCTTACGGAGCTGGCCACTAGTATGCTGACACGAATGACTCAGGATGATGCTAGATACCTACTGTTGCAGTCCGACTCTGCCCGAACACCGGAGGCCGTACAGATGCTACAGCCCTTACCACCGCAGCCAGCTGAACATCATGCGGCCCATGTTCAGTGGCCGCCCCACCAGAGCGAGCGATACCCTACGCGTATGTTCCTTACTGACAACTACACTGGTTATGCCGCCGACCCCATGCCCGCTGCCATAAGGCGCACTGAGTATTTTGCGCTTAACCTTTACCGTGGCCGCCGCCGTCCCGGTGACATTCAGTCTTGTGTCGAATGGTCCCACTACCTCCCCAACTTCGCCATCATTGTCTTGTCCATAGATATTGCGATTGATGCTGTGATGGGTGACATGATGTGCAGGAAGACCCTAGATACATGGAAGGAGCACATACGCTCCGGACGCGTCGTTCTCTCGGGTGGGGGTCCCCCCTGTGAGACTTGGTCTGCTATACGTTGGGCTGATGATGGCGGCCCCCCACCACTGCGGTCGCATGACGAGTTTTGGGGTAAACTACTTGTCACTCCTAGACAGATGATGCAACTCCGAGTGGGCAATGAGCTGCTCGGGGCCATGATCGAATTGTTTGGGGTGCACATGCTCGTCGGCACGTCTTGCTGGATGGAGCACCCGATGCCCGCCAGTTGGCGGCAGGCCTCGGTCAGTTCGTTCTTGTGCCCGCCCTTACGAGCCGTCATGTCGTCGCCAGCCGCTACGGTTTCGGATTTCGACCAGTGCGAGCATGGACAGGTGGCACGTGCGCCGACGCGCATACTCAGTCTTCGGATGAGCACGCTGCACGGACGCTTGATGGATACCCCTGGACGCGGACGCTGCTCGCACGGCAGGAATGCACACAGTGTTCTTATGGGCTTTGACAGTGAACGTGACGAATGGAGGACGGCTAAGAAGAAAACTTATCCGCCCGACCTGTGTCGTGCACTGGCACATAGTATCGTGGACGCTGTGACTCACATGCACGACAGTTGTGACGACGGGACGCTGCCCCTTGACATGTGTGAGGGGGAGGCTGAGCTCCGGGGGTCCCTGGCAACGTTTTACGTGGAGTGGGATCCCTATCTAGGACTTGAGGAGGGTTGGGCCCCCGACTTCGCGCTCAACGGGAGGAGCGCCACTCGGGTCGATCCCGAGCGAGAGCGCTTCCTGCCCCCCACTCCCCCTTCGCCTCCCGCCCCCGAGTGCGTGCTCGACCCTACAGCCGAGCCGCGTCCAGCGGGCCCTGCGGAGGCCGACGAGGAGCAAGAGTATGCCGATACCCTGGCTTTTGCTGCTTCCCCACCTTCCTGTTCCCCCGTGCCTTCTCCCCCTGCTCCCCTGCCCCTCTCGGATGATCTGCGTGCGCGCATTGCGCGCAATCGTGCCATCGCTCGTGAGCGCCGTGCTGCACGCCAGAGAGCCCGTCTGCTCGAGGTCGCGCCCTGGAATCGCATGCTGGACTACTGGATCCCCCGGCCCCCGAGCAGCGACCAGTTTTTCGAGCCCCGTGTTCCGCCCAGGATTGGGCGCAGGATCATTGGAATGCTCTTTGAGCTTGATGGCTCCCCCGTGCAGCTTCACTTACTTCTTAAGCCTTGCACGGGCCATTTGAACGAGGAGGTGGGTTGAATGGGGTATGGAGGACTTTGGAGGTGAGGACAGATGAACCGCCCCGCGTGCGGCACTGGCCGCCCATGCGGCCCCGCCGCCCCTCTGCTTCCCCGCCGCCCGCCGCCGCCGCCTGCGGCCCCGCCGCCCGCGCGTGCGAGCGAGAGACTGGGAGGAGGTGGGTTAGGGAATGCAGAGAGAGCGGCAGCCTGCTTCCCTCGCTCGCTCTCGTCCGCGGCCTGCCTGCATGCGCCGCCCGCCCTCTCTCTCGGCGCGGTCGCCTTCCTCAGAGGTGCCCCCGCTTGCAACTACTGTTGTATCTTCACACCTGTGCCCGCGGGGGGCAGCGGTCAGGGGGCCCGGTGAGCGTAGTCCGTCGCTAACCACACACCCGTTGCGTGTGGCACCGGACCCCCGAGTGTTCTCCCGGGGGCGCCGCCGCTCGCCAGGTGCTCATGCACCTGATCGCCGCCGCCGCTTGCCCGCATGCATCACTTGCAGGGTTGCAGAATTGGGGAGGAGGTGAGTTTGATGTCGGGAGCTGTTTCGTCTGCTAGCCTTGACCCAGCTTGCTGATCTGACCTTTGTCTCTCTTTCTCAGACTCGATCGGTCTCCGATACCAGAGCAGTACTTGCCAGTCTGTGGATACGCTCGGCCAGTCCCATGTTGTGCCGCACGTGCATACCGATGCCATCGCAAGGGCCGCTCTCGGAGGGGATCCCAACTCTCCGCTTGGCATCCTCCCTGCGTCCCAGCTCGAGTGCAGCTGGCCCAGGAATGAGACTCCTGTGTATGGTCATTGTTGTCAGATGCCCCAGCCACTTATCTCACAGGTGTGGATCCCACGCTCTGCGTTCTTGGTTGCCAGTTGCTCTGACTCGCAGTTCATACTGTAAGTTGGTTGTGCTCTGGTTCCTGCAAGCTCCGACACGATTTCGACACTCGTGCCTGTCGTGGTCTCCCACGGGCGAGCTTGCAGATACTTTGCACGACTACCCCCGTCTCCTTGCTTTGAAGTTTGTACTCTCCTCTCTTGTACTGTGAAGGCTAGGCGATGCCAGGGAGTTGCGAGCTCGCCGCCTTCTGTCACTGCTCACCCTTACTTGACCGGTCGCCAGGGAGTTGTCGGCAACCAGTACCAGCAGGACTGCCCTGCTTTTCTCTATTGCTTTAACTGCCCTGAACTGGTGGTGGCTGTTTGACTTAGCGCCCGTGCAGAACTTTTTAGCTCCCGCTAATATTCTGCCAGCGTCGCGCTGCTTTTTATTGCGGACAGGCGCTGTGCTTCATCAGCCTTGCAATCCAAACAAAAAAATCCTGCTCCTCTAGAGGCCTCCCAGTTGGGGTCCGAATGGATGGGGTCGGAAGATCGCGCCGCATCGCCGCTGCGCTGCAGATGCATCGGCGATGCATCGGCGACGCCGGCGGTGCGTCGGCGACGCCCGCGTGGAGAAAATTGGGCTCCACATCGAGCCGCATCGCCGCTGCATCGGCGGTGGGGCGCGATCCTCCGACCCCGTCTGCTCGGACCCCACCTGGGAGGCCCAGGTCCTCGCCGACCGCAGAGAAAAAGAAGAGAGCCGACCCTCGACCCGCTGAACCCTGGCGTCGCGAGTCTTCCGTGACGCGGACCCCCGTGGGGGGGGGAGGAGGAGGAGGAGGAGGAGGAGGAGGAGGAGGAGGAGGAGGAGGAGGAGGAGGAGGAGGAGGAGGAGGAGAAGGAGCGAGGAGGAGCGAAGAGGACTCTGGACGCGCGCCGCTCCCGTCGGCCCCGGGGCCCTGGTCGCGGTACCCCGGTTCCCGGCGGGGGGGGTGCGCGGGTGCGCCCCCGGGGGCCAGCTCCCCAGGGAGGAGTGCGCTCCGACCCGCGGGCCTCGAGGCGGATCACCTCGCCGCGGCGACGAGGGGCCTCTCCGTGCGCCACCCGGGGGGCAGCGGGTCCCGAGGGCAGCGGGTCCCGAGGTGCCTCGCCGCGTCCGGGCTCGCGGGGCCCTCCCCGGGGCCCCGGGACCTGTCAGCAAACGGCTCGGGACGAAGAGCTGGTCCTGGGGGAGGGCTCTGTATGAGGGTCCAGGACCCACTTCCCGCGGGACCCGCCTCCCCCATGCTAGAGCCTCGAGAACCGCGGGCGCCTGGAACCTCGAGGCTCGAACCCTGCCTGGAGCGACGGCGGGCGGGCGCGCGGCCTGGTCGACATTCGAGCGCTTCAGGAAGGTGTCAGCCATCCGCGGGACCAGCGTGACGACCCTGATGATCCTCGGGGGTGGCGTGCGGCGCGACCGGGCGGGCAAGAGCGAGGGTCGTCAAGGGTTTAACGACGTCTGCTGCCCTTGGGCCGAGGTCCGACGCCCAAGCCCCAAACCACGAGCACCTCGAGGGTAAACGGCGACGGAAGAGCAGGAAGAAAGGAGACAAGGGAGGGCAACCCGTGCCCCTGACATGATGGCACCAGACGTGATAGACAGGACGCAAAGGCATAGTCAAGCTACTATTATAAGGAATCTCCCCAAACAACGTTTGCACTCAGGGGCTCTTACTTCTTTTCTACGGAGCAGGGCCTGTGCGTCGGTCTGGCGGCTATGTTGCCGCCGTCGCCGCCTCGTCGCCGCCTCATCGCCGGACATTGTCTGGGCCTGTGCGTCAGTCTAGCGGCGATGTTGCCGACGTCGCAATCCTTTCGCCGCAGTCGCCGTCCGTTACCGCTGCTAGATTGCACTATTTATATGGTGTTTTGCATTGCTTGGCATTGGTTTGCGATGCGATGCATTGCTTGGTATTGATTTACATTGGGTTGCTTTGTCTTGCTTTTCAGTACATTACATATTTGCAATGTGTTGCTTTGCCTTGCTTTGCGCTGCTTTGCGTTGCTTTGCATGGCCTTGCGTCGCGTTGTTGTGCTTTGACTTGCATTGTGCTACATTGCTTTACATAGCTGTGCGTTGCTGAGGCTTTGTATTGGTTTGCATTGCCTTGTATTGCTTTGGATTGCTTCGCATGGCTTTGCATTGCGTTGTATTGCGTTGGTTGCCTTGCCTTGAATTGCGTTGCGTTGCGTTACATTACTTTGCATCGCGTTGTTGTGCCTCGCTTTGAGTTGCTCTGCGTTGCTTGGAATGGCAGTGATAAGCCTTGCCTAGCATCGCTCTGTCATTCTATGTCTGTGTCTGCTGCCTCGTCGCCGCCCATACAATCTCCTTTCCAAAATAATTAGGATCCACCACCCTCCCGAGGCCAGACTTGTCCACCCCAGGGATGTACAAATTACATGTGCTTCTGCACCCTCGTTAGTTCTAACTATGAAATCATACCGCCCCAGCCCAGCTGGTGTCGACCCCCCGAACCCCTTGCACAAAACATGATGGGGGCACACCCCTTCAGACATATTTCTGAATTTTCAAAAATCCCTCGCAACAAATCGGACGAAATGCACACGCGCGTGCCGTCGGGCGTGCATGCCGAAATCCTTCCGCAATCTTGGGTTTCGCGAGGATTTCAACACCGAGTGCTCGAAGCACACACACACACACGCACACACATATGTGTAGATATATAATATATGAGCACATGCTTTCGCAACATGGGTGTTTAAAAAAGGTCTGCGAACGTGCTCTTCGAACCACACCAGCCCTCTTGGCGTGAGCGGTCTAGCGCGTGTTCCCCTTCGGGGAGGGGTTTGCCCCTCCCCCTGCCCCCTGCCCCCTGGACCTGGTCGGGGCACACCGCGATCGATTGGAGCGTCCAAGATAGCCAATGATGGCTCCGACAAGGCCTCCCCAGAAATCCGGCTGCTCCAATTTTTTCGATGCGCGGGCCCTGGAGGTCCGGACCACTTCCCCCGGACCGGCTTTTCGTCCTGCATCGTTTTTTGACGCTCCGGAGGCCCGGCGAGGGCCCCCGGAGGCGGAAAACTACTAAAATCCCGCCGCTCCAATTTTTGTCGGAGCGTCGGATCTCAGGGTGAAGTCGGGCATATCCCCCTACAAGGTGATTTTCGACGAAAAAAAAAAAAATACTCAAAAAATACTCCAAAATGGCCAAAACAAACTAACAAAAATGGTCCCCATACTATTTTCTGACTATTCTTTAATATTCCCCCTGTAGCGGGACAGGCCCGACTTAAGGCTAGCATGGGGAAGCACATGGCGCTCCTCAGAGAGTGTCTGCGAGAGCGTGGGCAGTATAGAAGCAGCTCCGTGGACAGGCGCCCGTCTGAAAGCCAGGGCCCAGAGACAACGGGGCTCCCGCCTCGGAGAGGTGACGCCCGTAAGAGAGTTCCACTGCCCTCTCCCGAGCCCCCTCCACCCCCTGCCCCCACACGCAGCGACCCTGACCTTCCAGAGAGCTATTTTTTAGCACTGGAGACCTAAAAACCCCAAAAAACTAAACGAAACAGCCTAAAACCAAGACGTATACTAGCCTTTGGGTAGGTTTTTAAGTCGGGTGCTATTTGTTAGCCCTCCTGGAACGTCAGGGGAAGCCGACCGATCCCCCCCCCCGCCAGCTGGGTGGACTGCATGTTGATGGTCCCCCGCACGTTGATACTCCAAAATGGTCAAAACATACTCAAACAATAGTCCCCAGACTATATTCTGACTGTTCTTGAATAGTCCTCCTGTAGAGGGACAAGCCTGACTTAGTCTCAGGGCCAGAGAGCCCAGGATGGCCTCCAAGACGGCTCGAGAGGGCTCCAAGGAGCGCTCCAAGAAAGCGGCCTCCGGGAGGCTCCCTGGCGGCGCCAAACCCGCCCCAGGACGGCTCCAAGCGGCCCCGGAGCACCCCCAGGGGAGCCCCCAGGAAGCCAACATTTAGGTCGGGCATGCCCCCCTACAGGCAAATTTTGGACGAACAAATAAACATACTCCCAAATTGCCCGAAAATATCCAAAACATGCAAAAATGGTACCCATATTCAGTGAGCACCCCCAAGGGAGCCCCCAGGAATTACATATGTTGCTCCCATCGTGCTCAAGGACCACATCCCAGAAGTAATGCCGAGCACCCAGAAACGAGTGTCGAAAGAGTGTCGAGAGAGCGTCGGAAGAGCGTCGGGCGAGTGTCTCCCTGGGCCCGACACGTGAAAACCCTCGAGTTTCGGTATTTGTTTTGGTGCTCGAATTATCTCTGATGATCAAGGCTAGAGTAGGTTGGAACATCATAACCCAGGAGGTCAACATCTGCTGAAAACCTGCGGGGAATCAATGTGTTTTGCTTCCTCACCTTTTTGCTTCCGATGGCCTTCTGGAGCCTCAAGATGCCTCCAAGATGGCCCAAGTAAGGCACAGAGAGAAACCCGAGAGTGCCGCAGGACGGCCCGAAAAGCGCCCAAGAGCGCTCCAAGAGGGCCCCCAAAAACGATCATAGACGCTCTAGAGGGGCGCCTGTAATCAAGGACCATCCCCTCCTTGATCGATGTCCTACAAGATGGCCTCAAGTTGGCTTCCAAGGCTCCCGAAAGAGCACCAAGAGGCCCCCAAAAGGCCCCCAAGAGGTGCCCAAACGGCCCCAAGAAGCTTCAAGAGGCAACCCCCCAACGGCACCCAAGTCGCCCCAAAGGGCCCCGGGGACCGCCAAGAGGCATCCAAGGCGGCCACCACGGCCTTCAAGGAAACTCCTGGGCATCCAAGGAACCACTGGCCTTCTGCTCGCCCTTTTCCTTGCCCTCCTGCTTCTCATCTGCCTAATCCCTTCTCCTTCTATGTCCTCGTCTTCCTCCTGCGACTCCTCTTCGATTTACTCCGCCAGCCTCCTCCTCATTCGACTGATAAGGGCTGCCCACTGTTTTGCTCTTATAAATCCCTGGTCACCCCAGATATCGTGGGCATCTTTGCTGGATGGGCTGGTGGGGATACGCGAAACGTCAGCATTTTTTCCACCAAACGTGCGCTTTGCGCTCGCATGCCGAAACCATTTCAACGATCTTGCGCGCGTGCTGACGGGGGGCACGATCCCTGTCAACGAACACCATGCGGGACACTCGCGCCCGTCGGCCGCGCGCGCATGTCGAAATCCCTTTGGCAAGTTGTTTTCGCCGTCGTCAAAACCATCGTCGCCACAAACACCGCTACAATCAGAATCGTGCGTGCAGCTGTCGACGTCTTCATGATACCGTGCCCGCCACCGACTGGGCTCTGCGGAGCCCGCGCATCAACGCGCCCTGTGGAAACGCGATGGGGCGTCCAGGTCAGCGCAACCGCGGCCGCGTCGGTCGCGTCGAGCTAACTGGCCGCTCTGCGCGTGATCCCGCGCGCGCTAACGCGGCCGCAGCGTTGCGTCAGCCAGCGCCAAGCAATCACCGCAGTCGCCACCGCATGGGTTTTGCAAACCAACTTGCGGGCGGGTGGGTGGGATGGTTGCGCGAGCAGTGGGGTGGACATTCCATTGCGAACAAACGAACTGCACCAACATATTCTCCTTCTTACACGTATGGTTACCCCTACGGACTTAACGGGGTCACCCGTTTTTGGTTGCAATGTACAGAAGACCTTGCCCCATCGACCATCCTGAAAATGAACTCGTATCATCCAAACCACACCGGTAACGGTACCCCCCTTATCACCAGCAAGAACACTATGCGCGCACACTCGTTCATCAAAATCATATGTTTTCAATCCTTTGCAACAGAAGAAAGGACGATGTGCTCACGCGCGCGTCGTCGAGCGAGCATGCATGCCGTTTTTGTTCGGGGGGGTCATTGTTATCATACGTATTGTGTTCATTCTTACTACGTATATATATATATATATATATATATATATGTGCATCTGTATATTATGTATACAAACAATCAAGAATCGGCGCATGCGGCGCTTTCGTTGTATAATTTGTGAACCTTTGGCGCCTGCGGCAGGCTTCTCCGCAGTCTCGCAAACGGCCGACGTCCCCAACGCCCCCTCACTCTTATCCGCATCTGCGGGGTGCAACGTATATATTATACAGGTGTCTTAAGGAGGTTCAAATCGAGAGTCCAGATAACATATAGAAACATTAGTTTCGCAACAAGAATGTTCAAACCAACTTGCGTTCGGGCTCTTGCGAATTCGAAAGAAAACCACCAAGTTCGAATTTCACCACTCGCTACCTAACGGGCCAATCGCGCGCGCATGTCGGAATGTGTCGGAATCGCTCGAACTCCCTCGCGCGCGCGTTGCTGCAAAAACCTCTTGCCCCCCCCAAGACCGAAACAACGAGACGAAGCGCACGCGCGCGCGTCGTCGCGCGCGCATGCCGGAATCATTTGTGTTACTTTGTTTTACACGAAGGTTTCGTAAGAGGTTCAGCACCGGGTGTCCCGGAAACATAAAACAAGCACCTGTTTTTTGTCCAACATCAGTTCAGGAAAATGCCTGCGCTTGCGTTTTTGCTAATTCTTTACACATAACAAATCTTGAACACTGTTTGCAATGTCCAAACGCCCGCCCCTCCCGCGCTGCATAACGAAATCATTCGAATGCCTTGCGCGCGTGCTGGGATGGGCACCATCCGTGTCGAATAAAATCACGCGTGCCACTGTTTCGCGTCGGCCGCGAGCGCACGTCGAACTCCCTCTGAAACCTTCATCGCCGACGCAAGGGCGCCGTCATCGTCGTCGGAGTCATCAACATCGATGCCGTCACTGGCCTTGCCGTCGCCGTTGTCACCATCGTCACGAGTATCGCTACCATCATCATCTCGTTTTCCGTTGTCGACGTTGCCATGATACCGCGCCGGCCGAAGTCACCGACTCGCACTGAAGTGCCCGTTAGGACGTGCCCAGCTGTGGCCACCGTGGCAACGCCGGTAGCACCAGACTAGATGGCCGCTGCGCGCGGCCGCAGAGATGCACCAGCAAACTCCAAGCACTCATCGCAATCGCTGCCGCATGGGTTTTACAAACCACGTTGCGGGTGGGTGGGTGGGATGATTACGCGAGCAGTGGAGTAAACAACTCACTGCGAATAGAAATTAATTGCACTGCATAGGTTGCACCACATGAATTTAACCACGCGCAGTCCACCACATCGATAGATCAACATAGATTGCACCACTTGTATTGCACCACGTCGGTGGCACTGCATTGTGCGCCACACAGATTGCACCCCACAACGTATATTGCACCGAATACATTGAGCACCACATAGGTTATATTGAACCACGTATATTGCACAATATCGATTGCTCCGCATAGATTGCACACCATGTATTGCTAGAGACACGCACTGTTTGGAGTCCACGCTGGCTGACATCAAAATGTATCTCGGGCATGTCCTCCTACAGGCGGATTTTGTGAGAAAGTCGACACATAGAAGACACATGTTCAAACATATTCAAGAACAGTCGAAGAACCGTCCCCAGATTATCTTGCACTACTCTTGAATATTCCTCCTGTAAGGGGCCATGCCCAACTTAAATCTAGGTCTGGCACGAAGCCCCGTTTCGGCCTCCACAGAGCGCCTGGGTGCAGGAGGAGCACCGGAGGAACCGCCGTGGAAGGACCCGAAGAACAGCGAGCCCGTCCGAGACCGAACTGTTCCTTACAGTCAACCCACATGGTAGGGATGGGGAGCCTTCCCAGTGGTACCCCTCCCATCCTGGCCTGCTCGTTCCGTCCTTGGCCACCTTCGTTGGCCGCCCCGCGCTCGGAAAGCTTCGAAATCGGCAGGCAAGGCCCTTGCATCCTTATCGCGCATCCTTCCTATACGGGTTGACTGTGTATCAGCGCCTCCTGAGTATGTGCAGGGCTGGCCTACGAACGAGAGACCCAATCCGCGCGCAACGCGAACCGCCCCTCTCCACTGCTGTCCAAAAACTGCCCGCGATCGCACACAGATCAAATCAGCCAACAACTCCGTGACGAGGAGCGACGCCGCCCCCCGCAAAGCCGCCAGTATCGAATCGATAGATCGAGTGGGATCGGAACACTTTCGTACGTCTGCGTCGACATGCCTCCATTGATCCCCGCAAGTCGATTGGAGAAGAGTCGGCAAGCCCTGAGGGAAAGGAGGGGAGGAACAGGGGGCAAAAAGGGGCGCCCGCGGGCAAGATCTGCCAACACCGAACCATGGCATCGGACCAAATCGGACCCAAGATCGAATCGAGCCGCACTGGCACGGAGTCGTAATCGAAGCGGATCGGCCAAGCCAGGACGCGCAACAGAGCCAAGTGCAAGCATCGCTCGGGCTGGACGGAGGGGGCGCTAGTAAACAGCTCACGTGAATTGTGTTCACGGCGCCTCTAGGCGCCAGAAACGCCAATGTATCGTTGAAAGAAAGCGCCTGGCGGCGGGGCCAAGGCCAGCTCCACGCAGCAGACTTCGCACCCCGCCCCTTTCTGCATCCCCCCCATTCGTCCGACCCGACACGCACCCCACCAGATCATTGGACCATCGGAACGGGATCGAATCTGGCCGGCCAGAATCGGTATCGAAACGGATCGGTCGCATCGAAACGGACCCCGCCCTAGGGGTCCTGGCGCCTGGGTGTTCAGCACCAGCAGAAAAAAAACAACACAGAACATATAAACTTCCGGGGTCCGCTTGGATCGGCGCTGGACCCCCCCCTCCCTGACGTGCGGATCGCGGCGCTAGACTCGCCGCCATGGCGGGCCCCAACGCCGACCCAGGAAATCATGAAGGGGAACTGGGACGCACAAATAAATAGTCACAGCTAATCAAATTTCAAATATTTTCCTATATTTTCGGGATTTCTGTCTTCCCCCCCACTTCCCATCTTCTCCCACATTTTCTGGGGAATCGACGATTAATTGTGTCAGTGTGTGTGTGTGTGTGTGTCTGTGTGTTTTGTCCCTCCTGACCTGAAATCAGCACGGACCTCCGACAAGTGATGCTTGCGCCGCCTCGTGTCCTTCTCGGGCGGCCGGCAACGCAGGGGCGAGCAGCGTGGAGAGAAGACAGCAGCGCGTTTGGGGCACCGAGGGCCCCTTTCGGGGACCTCGAGGGCCCCCCTTGGGGCTCCTTTCCTGCTGCCCTCGGCTCCCCCACGTTCTGTGCCCCTTACGCTGCCGACCGCCAACCTTCGACTCGGGGCCAAGGATCTCTGGCTGGAGAACTCGCGAGATGACGAAACGAGCCGCCGGCCAGTGTCGCTCTCGGAGCCCCCGCCCGAGGATCCGCCTCTGTCGGGACTGGCTCTGGCGCGGCTGGTTGCGACCTCCGCCATGGTGGTGTCAAGACGTTGGACTTCGGGACCCCAAAACCGTGTGGTGGTGGACCGCGTGGTGACCTCGGAATCCCCAACGACCTCACCGCGCGGTCCGTCACCGCACGGTTCTGGGACCCTGGCGGCCCTGGTCGCTCGAGACGTCCTCGAAGACCGACTCTCAAGTCACAAAACCGCGCGTTGACCCCGAATCCCCGCTGTTGGAGGCCTGGAAATGGGCACCAACACCAACACAGGGGGCTGCCTCCACAGGGGGAAGATGATCCTAGGCTTCGGTGCTGGCGGTACTATGTCGGTCACCTGGAAGCCAGAATCTTACCACCATCGCCGAGATCGGGCTCTTCTTCCCTCGGTGGAGGCACGCCGCCGATACTGGTGTTGGTGTCCACGTCTAGACCTGCGACGCTGACCCACCGCGCGGAGCGGTCCCCACGCTTCTCTGGGGGGGGGGGGCCCGATGCGATTCGCTGGGGGACCTCAAATGAAAGCTCTGCACGACCCGAGCGCGCTGCTTCCCCCGACCTGTTGTCCCCCTCCGCGGCCGCCCTCTCCTCCACCCCGCCCCGCACGGGGCACTTTTTTCTTACACGCGCGAAGGAAACCCGTGGCGAGGAGGGGAGAAAGGGGACGGGGGGAGGGACGGGGGTGAAACCGACAGAGCAGCTCCGCCCGGAGCTGCTGCCCGAATGAAAGCCCTGGTCGGGCGGCCCAGCCAGCGTCGCTGGCCGCAGCCGCCCGCACGGGGCACACCGTGTCGGCCCGCGGACCGCTCTGGCGCCCCAACGGGCACAGGGCGCGCCCCCCGCACAGCTGCGACCCAGAGGGCGTCTCGGATTCAGGGCTGAACCTAAACGGTGTTGTCCGTTTTCGTTTTGTTTTCGTTGTCCCTCGCTTTTGTCTCGAATCCGTCTTTACCGCAAAACGAAGTCGAAACGAAAACGGCCCACGAAATCACCCAAGACACAGTTTAGGTCCAGCCCTGCTTGGATTATGTTGCTCCCATCGTACTTAAGAACCACACCCAAGAAATGATTTCGAGCACCCCGAAGAGTGTCGAAAGAGTGTCGAAACAGTGTCGGACGAGTGCCTCCCAGGGCCCGACGCGTGACAACCCTCGAGCTTCGATACTTTTTTGGTGCTCGAAGCTCTGTCCAGTGATCAAGGCTAATGCAAGTTGGAACACCATAAGTCTTGGAGAGGTCCAGGCCCCGCGGATTGAAACAGAAAAACCACAGCCAGACGTAATTGGGGGACTCGAGAGCGAGCCCCGCCGCACAACGCCCCGAAGAAGCATCGGGGCGGCCGAAAGAGGGGGGACAGCAAAGGGGGGGCCTGGGGAGCCAGCCAGGTGGATGCTCGCGGGGGATCGCTGAACGGCGGCAATCGCGAGTTGCAGGAAAAGTGGCCCTACAAGTGGCACAGAGGGCTCCTGGACTGTCTCCGCGCCCGCAAAAAAAAAACTGGAAAGGTGCGCCGTTCGTCACCCCCGTGTGTGTTCCGCCCGCCCGAGTTGCGGCGTGGCAACAGCACGGTTTGGTGCCAAGTGAAGCCCCAAAGAACACACACTCACACACACGCACACACACACACACACACACACACACACGCACACGCGCATACAAGCGTGAAATATGCCCGCCTTCTCTCACGCAAACACGCAAATACGCACGCGCACTCGGATGAACATGCGTCTGTCTGTCGATCCTGGATCTGGCGGCATGGGATACCATGTCCTTCTCGACTGGGACTCTCTGGCTCTGTTCGCACCATCCCGCTCCCGCCCCGAGCGCTCTCCTCAAGTGCTGCAAGATGCGCCTCTCGCCTCTCTCACCCAATTCGTCGTCGTGGCCGCTCCCTCCTCCTCCTCCTCCTACGCCGCTTGCTCTTCCTCGCACGAGGTTCGGTCCGTATGACGCGGTTGATGCGAAAAGTCCGGGTTGCGCGGGCTGCCGCCTTTGCCTGCGCCAAGGACGGCTGGGAGTTCGGGAACATAACCTGAGCTGGCGTGAGAAAGGAGGAGGGCGACGACGAGAAATATGAGGGGACCATGGCCAGAGCTGAACTACAGTCAGAGAAAGGAGACCCATCCGCACATGGAGGACCGATACGAATGAATATTTGGCCCCCCTCACCCTGCGGCAGCTACTGCTCGCGCATGCGCTCGTGAAGGAGCTGGTGGCACTGCTGCTTCTGATTCCATGTCCTCCTTCTGCTCGAATTCCGGATGTAGCAGCATCGGTCTCAACACGGCTCGCCTTGCCTGCCCTACTCATAGCTCAAGTACCGGGCCATCCTAGCTCTACACTGCCTTACCCGATATACGCCACCGTGCCGTGGGGACTGGGTGGCGTGCCCTCAGGTCTCTCGGTGTTCCCTTCAAGGGAACCAGAATCCAGATTGCCGACCTCTTGCGTGCTCCTGGGGTGGTCCGCGTTGAATTTCTGGCGGGCGCGGGAACGTAGTTTGAGACATGCGTGTCAATCACTCGGAGGCGCGCGGGGGGGGGGGGGAAAAGGGGGAAGCGAGATGGGGGCCCCGGCCTTCTCGGAAGGCGGCAGGGCCTCGCAGAAGCCATCCGTCCGGTCTCCTGAGAAGCCGCCCCCGTCTTCCGGGGAGGCCCAAAAATACTTCTCGGAGGGCCGGATGCCTTCCGAGCCTGCTGCGAACGCCCGCGGCCCCCTCGCTTCCCCCCCCCAGGCTCGCCGCCGAATCACGCTCCGGGATGGTCCCCAGGGCCCGTCCTGGAGATCTCCCAGGGGCCTCTGAGGCTCTCTTGGCAGCCCTCGGGGCTGGCCCTATCGAGGTCAGAGCTGCCAGGATCCCGGAGGATCTGGTGCCAACTTTGCACGACGCTTGCAAGGTCGCCAAAAGCTGGCCCAAGAGCCCCCAATAGAGGACCAAAAGGCAACCGCGACGAGCCCATGAGGCGCACAAAAGGGGGAACTAGAATTGGCATTTGGAGCCCTTCACCCCAGATAGCCACCCCGAGGCTCCCGAGGCGCCCAAGAGGCCCCGAGAAGGGCTCAAGAAGTTCAAAAGATCTCCAAGAGGCCAACGAGGAGTTCCCCTCAGAGACCCCACGACTCCTAAAAGGTGTTCGTGTTTTCTCCTGGAGAGCTCCACGAGGCCTCTGGTCCGCGGCCCAGGCACGGTGGCGGAACGGGCCGAATGCCAATAGATCCGCCGCCCCCTGTTGATTAATCACAGGGGTGCCTGGCGTGCTGTGCTGAACCCTCTAGGTTTTGGTTCTTTTTCCCATAGAACTCCCCCTGGGGCTTCGGCCCGTCCCGCTGGCCACCCGAAGGCGCTCAATCCCAATCTCGTCGGCTTTTTCGCTCAAGATGGCCGAAGATGGCCTCCAAGATGCCTCCAAGACGGCCAAGATGGCGTCCAAGGCGGCTAAGATGGCCCCAAGATGCCTCCAAGACGGCCCAAGATGCACCCAAGACCGCATAAGATGGCCTCAAGATGGTCCAAAACTGCCTAAGAGGCTCCCAAGAGGCCTCCAAGATCCAAGATGGCCCAAGACACCCCCAAGAGGCCTCCAAGACGGGCCAAAGAGGCCTCCAAGAGGTCCTCCAGGAAGGCCCGAAGAGGCCAAACTCATTGGTTTTCCTTAGGTTTTTGGAGGATTTGGGCATTGACGCATTTTCGGCTTTCCGACGGCCCAAGACGGCCCAAGAGGCCCCCAAAGTCGTCCCAAGATCGCCCAAGAGGCCTCCAAGATGGCCCCATGACGGCCCAAGAGGCCCCCAAGACGGCCCCACGACGGCCCCAAGACGGCCCAAGAGGCCTCGAAGACGCCCAAGATGGCCTCCAAGACGGCCAAGATGGCCCAAGATGGCCTCCAAGATGCCCCCAAGACGGCCAAGATGGCCTCCAAGACGGCTAAGATGGCCCCAAGATGCCTCCAAGACGGCCTTAGATGGGCCCACGAGCCCCCAGGAGGCCTCCAAGACGTGCCAAAGAAGCCTCCAAGAGGTCCTCCAGGAAGGCCCGAAGAGGCCAAAATCATTGGTTGTCCTTAGGTTTTTGGAGGATTCTGGCAGTTGCGCATGTTCGGCTTTCCGACGGCCCAAGACGGCCCAAGAGGACCCAAGGTCGCCTCAGAGGTCTCCAAAATGGCCCTGTGACGGCCCAAGAGGCCCGCCCCAAGAGGACCCCACCCAATACGGCCCAAGAGGCCTCCAAGAAGCCCTCGATGGCCTCGAAGACGGCCAAGATGGCCCAAGATGGCATCCAAGATGCCTCGAAGACGGCAAATATTGCCTCCAAGACAGCCAAGATGGCCCCAAGATGCCACTAAGACGGCTCTATATGCACCGAAGACGGCCTTAGATGGCCTCAAGCTGACCCAAGACGGCCCAAGAGGCCTCGAAGAGGCCTCCAAGACGGCCCAAGAGGCCTCCAAGAGGTCCTCCAGAAAGGCCCGAAGAGGCTAAAAACATTTGTGTTGCTTAGGTGTTTGAGAATTTTGGCATTTGCACATGTTCGGCCTTCCGACGGCCCAAGACGGCCCCATGACTGCCCAATTGGCCTCCAAGATGGCCCCAAGAGGGCCCCAAGACGGCCCAAGAGGCCTCCAACACGCCCAAGATGGCCTCCAAGACGCCCAAGATGGCCTCCAAGACGGCCCCGAAGCGCCCCCAGAGGGTCCCCCGTTGGCCCAGAAAGGCCCCCAAGACGGCTCCCGACGGCGTCAGACGTGCCAGGAACCCACCAAGATGGCCGAAGTTGGCTCGAAGCTGGCCCAAAAGGGCCCAAGAGGCCCCCAAGAGGGCCTCCAGGAAGGCCAGCAGAGGCCGAAAACATAGATGTTCCTGAGGTGTTTGACGGATTTTGATATTTCCTTCTTTTCGGCCTTCCGACGGCCCGAGACGGCCCAAGAGCCCCCAAAGATCGCCGAAAGATCACCCAAGAGGCCTCCAAGACGGCCAAGATGACCTTCAAGATGCCCACGTGTTCCCCGAAGGCTTTCCAAACCGATTCGGGGAACAAATGGTCCGATGGCTTGGCAGGTCTGGCCTCAACGTTTGGCCACATAGGCGCTTCCACAAAGGCACGGGGCGGCGGTGATTCGCCGTAGGCGTGTTCGATCCACCGCCCCCTGCTGATGTATCTCAGGGGTGCCTGCCGTGCTGGACTCCTGGTGTTTTTTTGGTTCGCTTTAATAGAACTCCCCCCGGGGCTTCGGCCCAACCCGCCGGCCACCTGGAAAGCTTCCAGAATCCATCTCTCGTTGGTTAACTCGCGTCCAAGACTGCAAAGACGGCCCAAGATGGCCTCCACGATGCCTCCAAGATGCTCCTAAGACGGCTAAGATGGCCCCAAGTGAGCCCCCCAAGATACCCAACACGGCCCAAGATTCACCACAGACGGCCCAAGATGGCTTTACAGACGGCACCAGAGCACCACATGAGACCCCCATGACGGCCCAAGAGGCCTCTAAGCGGTCCTCCAGGAAGGCCCGAAGAGGTCAAAATCAGAGCGCCCAAGAGGCCTCCAAGATGGCCCCGGGGAGGTCCACGAGGCCCCAAGAGACGGCCAAAGGAGCCAAATTGGTCCCAGATGGTCTCCAAGACGCCCAAGATAGCCTCCGAGACCGGCCCTGAGGCGCCACAAAGAGGGCACCCATACGGCCCAGAGAGGCCCCCAAGACGGTTTCCGACGGCGTCAAACGGGTGAGCTAAGGCCTACAAGAGACCAAAGGAGGCCCCCAAGAGGCCTCCCAGAGGCCCCTGAGAGGCTCCCAGGAGAGGCCCCGAAAAAGCCCCAAGAGGCTCCCGAGAGGTCTCCTCATCCTTCTCCTCATCCTCCTTTGCCCGCCCTCTCCTCCTCCGGTTCCTCCCCGACGCGTTCCTCGAAGGGTTTCCACAACGGCTTGGGGAACGCATGGTCCAATAGCGTGGCCAAACGTTGCCCGAACGATTGGCCACATAGGCGTATCCTACAAGGCAAGTGTTGGTATTGGTATTGGTGTCGGCGGGCGTGTGGGCCCCGAGGGCCTGCCCGCGCCCTCCCCCCGAAGCCCGGACCGGAACCCTCACCCCCACGCCCCGAACGCGAGGGGGGGAGCGCGCCAAGACGGGGCGGTGTCTTGGACCCCGTGCCGGAGGGGGAGGAGGAGGAGGAGGAAGAGGGGCACGGGAAACCAAGACACCCCCCCACCACGGCGGACCCCCCCCCAGGCCACGCGACTCAACGGGGTAGCAGGGAGAACGAGAGAGAGAGGCCGACAGGGAGACGAACTGGTTCAGCGCATCATCGGTATGTCAAGCCTTGAAACGCCCTTCCTGGAAGAACATGCCGATGATTGGGGCACCAGCGAAAGGCCGAACATTGGCACGCTTAAGACAGACGCACACGCGCAGAGACTAGTAAGCCCAACACGCCGCGTGCACACAAACACCACACGTGTTCCGACCGCAACACACTCACACGAACACACTTCCACCACGCACACTCACTTTCTCATCAAACCAGCAACACCACTCGGCACAAACACAATTGCAGCATCGGCACCGCACGGACCCTGGCACGGCACGCGCACAGCCCCCGCAAACACGGCACCACGCCAACCTGAGGCAACGGGCGCAAGACCCCGCGTCGTCAGGGTGCAAGACCCCCGCCAGAGAGGAACAGCGCAAGACCGAACCCCGGCGCAAAGGGCGGCCTTTCGGCGACGAC
>CAUYUJ010009458.1:331249-373749 GCA_963575745.1 Prorocentrum cordatum | reverse complement strand
GCGCGTTCTACTGATGACTCGCAGGGTCGCTGCTCGCAAATGGCCTGGAGCCGCCGCGGGGGATCTGCGGTAAATCTCGTCGAAGCAAGGATATGTGTTTCGGACGTTTGCGAGTCATTAGGCACTTTGCACGTAGTGGAACTCGCTCGGTGAGAAGGGACCAGGTCTGGCCGCCTGCCGACGTAGTTCGCCTTGGCGAGCGAGAAGAGCGAAAACTCCACCAGGAAGGAAAAGAAGACGACCTGACGGGACGGGCGCGGCCGGCGCGGCCACAGATGAGCCGAAAGGAGCATTACTCAGGAGGGGGAAAAACACACAGACACAATTAATCGGCGATTCCAAGAAAATATGGGAAAACATGGAAAGTGGGGGGATGACAAAAAACCAGAAAATGTGGGAAAATATAGGGAATCGTTATATTTGTGTGTATTTATTTGTGTGTCCCAGTTCCCCTTCAATTGCGCATAAACTTTTGGAGGTCCGCGTGGATTTCTTGGATCTGCGCTGACCCTCCCTGGCGCGCGGAGCGCGCCAGAGGTGGCGCCCGAAGCGCCGCCAGGGGGGGCCCAGCGCAGATCCAAGAAAACTGCGCGGACTGCCAAAAGTTCATGCTTATGCCGCTGTTTCTTCTTCGAGGCGAGGGAGACAGAAATACACCTCCGCACCTCGTCCTTGTCGGAGGTGCCGATGTATCGCCGATGCATCGGCGATACATCGGCGATGCATCAGCGATGCATCGGCGACGTCGGCTCGGCGATGCATCAGCGACGTCGGCGTGAAGAAAAACGAGCTCCACATCGAGCCGCATCGCCGATGCATCGGCGACGCGCCGCGATCCTCTGACCCCATCTACTCGGACACCATCTGGAAGGCATGAAGAACTGCCCCTCCCCGCCTTGTCCTTGCCGGAGGTGCTGATAGGGTGGACGTTAAGGGGAGCAGAGGGGGGCGGGGCTGATGTTGCGGCGCGCGGCTTCACAACGTGCGTGCTCGAACGAGGATACTGGCCTGGTGGATGGCGCTAAGGGCCTCACGAGGATCCACTGTACACCACCACCTTGGCTGCTTATTCTGGGGACCTTCCTGGAGCCACTCGCTCCACTCGTGCGTCGAAGCTGCATCGAACGTCTGTCGATTCGAATCGTCCTTGAGTCGAACCTAAGTCGGACCTGAATTGAACTTGCGTCGAACTGGGGTTGAACAGATTCGTTAGGCGGGCCCTCAGGAGGGTCCTCAAAACGAGCATCTAAACCACCCGGCCCAGGCCCCGAAAGTAAGAAGATCGGGGGGCTCGGGAGACGAATCGGGGCGCCTTCGGAGAAGTGTTCTGCGTCTTCGGGGAAGGCTCAGCAGACTTCTCAGAAGGCCGGGGGACTCCCGAGCCCTCTGAGAAGGCCTTCTCCATCTCGCGCCCCCCCCCCTTTGCTCGCCGCCGAGCTAGGCTCAGGGTGGAATGCATCGACCCCCCCGATGCCGATTCGCCTCGCCACTCGGCGCCTGGGCCCCCTACCCCGCCCGGGAACGTGGGGCCTTCCCATCGGGCCCAGCGCCGATCGATCGCCGATCGATCGGCGATGGCAGGCCAACGGTGCTCCTCCCCTGAGCCTGCCCCTCCTGGTGGTTCCCCCCCCCTCGCCCTCCACCCTTCCCTCGCTGTGGTCCACCCCCTCCACCCCACCCCTCGCCCTCCACCCCCCCCCCTCCCTATGGTTCACCCCCTCTCGCCCTTCACCCCCTCCACCCCCATCGCCCTCAACTCCCTCCCTGTGGTTCACACCCTCCTGCGCTTCCCCATGGTTCACCCACCCCTCGCCCTCCATCCACGAACAAGGGCAGCGAAGCCTGGACTCGAGCCGCACCCCCCGCACCCGGGGGCCACAGGGGTCGCCAGCAGCGCGCCCACGCCCAGTGGAGCAATGGCAGCCGTGCTCCCCATCCGCCTCACCGTCGTCGTCCTGCTCCCGCACCTCGTCTTTCTCCTCGTTCCTCCTCCCTCCTCCCTCCTTCCTCCCTCTTTCTCCCTCTCCTCCTTTGGGGACGCGAGGGCGGGGATCCATCAAGAAGCATCGCGTAGGGGAGCAGCGTCCTGGGGCCCCAGGGGGCGGTGGATGTGGACATGTTTCGGACCCCAGGGGTCCAAACATGTCCACATCTGTCCCCTCCCGGGGTCCAGGAAGGTAGCACCAAAAGGACGTACGCGCCGAGCCACGTGGGCGAATCTGTTTTCCTCAATTCGCGAGGCCGCCCCCACATCCGCCGATCCGGCGTGTGAGTTTCAAGGAGTCTCAGCTACAGCCTCGAGGCTGAGCCTCAGCCTCTGGGGGGGGTGCCGGGGTGGCTCTGCCGGGGAAGGGGGGGTGGGGGGGGGGGTGCGAGTTTCCGGCGGATGCGTTTTTTGACACCCCTCACAAGGATCGTGGCCTCCGAGGGGGTTCCGACCTCGAGTACCACCCCTCCCGCACCAAGAGGCTCCGAGGAGGCCTCCAAGAGGCCCCAAGGGGCGCAGAAGAGGCCCCCAAGAAGCCCCAAGAGGCTCCCAAGAGACCCCCAAGAGGCCCTCTAGTGGCCCCAAGAGGCCCAAGAGGCCCCCAAGAAGCCCCAAGAGGCGCCCAAGAGGCCCCCAGAAGTCCCAGCCAACCACGAGATCCCAACCAGCATCCATGAGGCCTCTGACCCACCACCCACGCACGGTGGCGGGATAGGCCGACGGCCACTGGATAAATGCTGAGTGAGAGGAGGGGAGGGAAAAAGAGAGGAGGGACGAGGGCGAAGAAGGATCACATCAGTCGGAGCGCCCCGGATCGGCGGCACTGGCCGAAGGCCACTACAATAACGAACGCCGACTACATACGCATTTCGTCGGCGTAATACGTTCATACAGTCGCATTAAATACGTTTTGAGTCGCCGTAAATATCAAGTCACACAAAATTCGAACGTATTTACGTTCGAACTCCGTGTGAATTCATGCAAATGTGCGTCTTTGTTTCAATTCTCCTCCTCCTCCGCGAGGAACAAGCGCAACCGTGATCCCAATTTATCCGCCTCATCGCGATCCTGCTCCCGCTTCTCTCTAATTATACTCCTCACCCACCTGCCTCCTCCCACCTCCTCCTTCTCCTCCTCCACCCCCTCCTCCTCCTCCGCCTCCTCAAGCGCGGCGCCCTCTCCTCTTCCTCCCCTTGAAATGCGATGCTTCAGGTGCACCTGTAATCGGGGTAAATGAAAAGGAGGGGTGGAGCATGAGGGAGGGTGGCCGTGGTGATTACGCTGACGACGAGCTCGGAATCTTTGTCACCTTCCCACGCCCTCTCTATGAAAGAACGCACCGCACGACGCGAGAAAGGGCCATCAAGTGTCGCAGACCGTACCATGACCTGTAGCACAAGTTCTGTGACTGGCCACGGCACCACATCGTCAGATACACATCCTTATCAATCTCCTCTCACCAAATACACCCTCGTAGCATGCCGCCCTCATGGTAGATGAGCTGATCAAGACGACTTCGTGTTTGAGTTCGAGTGCAATTGGCTGGAGCCGGATCTCGTCCCTTCCCAGCGTAACGGGCGTCACCAGGGGGGGGTCGGGGGGACAGAGGACCAAGTGACGCAACGTTGTGCGCCCACGGTGT
This sequence comes from Prorocentrum cordatum, assembly GCA_963575745.1. Lineage (NCBI taxonomy): Eukaryota > Dinophyceae > Prorocentrales > Prorocentraceae > Prorocentrum > Prorocentrum cordatum. The sequence goes on along the minus strand of CAUYUJ010009458.1, from coordinate 370,120 downwards.
CTGGAAATGGCACAGAAAAGCTAAGAATGCCAGATGCTCGAAAGGACCCCGCGGGCGCCGAACGTTATATCACTAAGGGGGGACGCGGGCCTGGCGACGGCTGTAACATCGAATAAAAGACGCGCTCCAGGTATAGGTGTTATCTACAGAATCTGGGTGGGGGGTTGCCAACCCCTCACGCAAGGTGCCCCCAGCTTTTCGCTCAATTTTGATGTCCCTGGGGCCATCTGGGCCTCGTGAGGGTGCTCTGGAGACCGGGGGGGCCTCCTTGGAACTCCTGGGGGCACTCTGGGCCAGGGGCACTTGTAGCAACACCCGACGTGGGGGCGTCAAGCGTATGGGAAGAGGTGGGGTTAATGGAAGATCTCTCCAGGCGGCTCCTTGAAAAATGACATGTGAGCATCCAGCTGGGTTCGTTCCGTGAAGAGGATAATACCGGGACCCAAATCTAAGTTTGCATGGCTCTCGACTGGACCGTCAATCTGGGGCCCAACTCGGAGACGTGCGATTGGGGGGATGCGCCTGAGCAGCCCCCCGGGGGGCGCACCCCCGAACTGCCATTTTTTCCTGAGCGCTGGGTGGACAGTCTTTGTGTTTTTTGGGGGGGAACTCGAGGACTGGGAAAGAAATCGCCTGGTGGGCAAGACCATGTGACTTTTTGCCTCGGCGGCTAGGCAGGGGTCGTCTGCGCTGGCGACACGAGCTATCCAAACGGGGGTGCCGTTGTAGCGAATTGGCCAACATGCAAGGGCGGGAAAACGAGACCGGTAAACATCGAATAGGAAAGTCGGACCGGATCGGGGCGACCATCGTATCGGGCTGCGCCGTCTCTGCATCGAGATCGAGCCAGATTGGCTGCGCCCAGACACACGATCCCAGGTCGAGGTTTCACAGGCACCCCCGAGATGGGACGTGTCTCGGGGTTCCTAGGCCCCCCCCCCAAACTCATGGGATGAGGGGGGACGACGACGGCGACGACGACGCCGCCGTCGCCGCCGCCGCCGCCGACGACAACAATGCCAACGCCACTAGCGCCGACGCCGACACCGACGCCGATGACGATGACGACGACGACGACGCCAATGACGATGACGACGACGACGCCTACGACGACGACCAACCCCGGGGGGGGCACCAGCACCCCCCATCTCGCCACGCCGACAAGACCACGACCACAGGGGCTGGGCCCCATCGCGCGCGGGGGGGGGGCCGAGGGCATCAGCGTGAGAGGGCGGGGGGGAAAGGCGGGGCCCTGTGCCAACACATCGGCCAAGACTCCGACGCCAACGACAGGCCGGGAGCGCAGAGACCGCCACGGCACGCGTGTCGCTGCTGGCCTCCCCACCGAGGCCAGCGGCCAGCGGCTCGCGAGCCCACCCGTCCGCCTGCCGCACAACCCCGCGCGCCCCTGAGATCGGACGGGCCTGTAGCGCAAGGTAGGCCTCTTGGCCTTCCTGGCTCGAAGGCGGGGGGAGGCACTTCGGGTCCCCCCCCCAATCGAAGCAGACCGAGCTGGGCGAACTTGATATCGAACCCGAACGAGCGAATCGAAATGGGCCCTGCGCATCGGAGGACGGCACCCGTCCACATGCGCTGACCCTGGCCGGCCAGGCCCATCCTCGGCACAGGATCGGCGTGTACTCCATCCTGGGTCCAAGCTTTGCCTGGCCAAGATCGGTGTCGGGTTATAGCGTATAGTTGGATCCCCCTGGCATTGGAGGCAACATGTGAGCTCACTGCAACTTGTCGAGGCGACCTGATCGTTTCTTAGAGCGTTACCTTTCCTTGACGCGAGCCAACCACAAACACACAACATAACTAACGATTCGTATACAAACTGGTGAACTGTATCGCGAAGGCGCACACGAGCTCGACCACCCCCGAACTGTAGACACGGCAAACAAGCCCGCACTGGTAGGAAGTATGGCCGCTGCGGACACGACTGCGCAAGCAGCAGCGGGAGGAGAATGCCAGAGCAGCGAAGGAGACGGAGGGCTGAGGGGAGGTGATGAGGGAGGACACGTGTGGCTGCATGTGCCCTGCGCTCGTCGCATGCGCCGGTGGTCCCCCGGTCGCCGTAAATGGTTTCCAGGTCGATCGCCACCAATGCATAAATGGTCAAACACACGAAGATGCCGGAGAAGAGGCGGTCCTCGGGGAGGGGGGGGGCGGCGAGCACCGTTCCGCCGCGCGGGCGTGCGGGCGGAAGCGGTCCAGTGCACCAGCCTCGCTCTCGATCTCCAGGGCAGTCAAAACCTTGACAGCCGGGGTGCGCGGTGAGGGTGCAGGCCCCTTGGGCACCCATGTGGAAGCTTTTCGAGCGGGGCTGGCCATCGAAAGCGGTTCAGGATGGCCGAAGAGGGAAAGGATGCAGGGGTACCCTTGGGCAGATCACCGATTTCAGCTGCATCCAGCATAGAGGTGACGCAGAAATGCATTGCCTCTGAAAAGGGGGCCGTGCAAGGTTGAAGGGGCGCTATAGAAACTTCTGGTACACGACTGATAAAGCAGGGGAGCTTCCTGCTCAATCTCCCCCTGCCCCATTTGCCTGCCTGCTTCTCCTGAGCGCCATGTCTCCATGTCTCTCTTCGTCGTCTTCGTGCGCTCCACCGTACTCGGACAATCAATGACATTCGCTCCGTCTCCCTTTCGGGAGCTGACGGGATAGCGCAACACTCTAGAATAGAACTAACACCGAATTATCCAGACCTCTTGGCAAGAACCTTCTAGATGGTCTCCTAATCACGCGGTGCACACTGCCATATCACCAATCCGCGGATCAAACCAGCACCAGAATATCCGCACCTCTCTGCTAGTAATGCCGACCAGATATACTCCTCTCAAGGCTGAACTTGCCTGGTTCCCAACCAACGGCTGCAACGGACACTATCACCACCCTGACATTCTCAGCTAGAAATGCCCCCCCCCACACACCACACACACATATCTTCGGTCCCTACTTCAACTGCCGCAAACCCCATCCAATGATAAGGCTACTGCCACCTGGATACGCTCACCCACCGACTCAGGCTGCCAAACGCCTCGCCCGTGGGCAAAACCACCACCGCAAAACCGACAACCACCGATCCTCTCCCCGAACTGAGGTGCTACATTTAAGTCGGGCGTGTCCCCCTACAGGGGGGAATTTCGACGAAAACTCAAACATACCCCCGACATGCCCCAAACAGGTCACACAATACTCTGAACATGGTCCCCAGACTATGTTTGGACCATGCCTTGACTGTGCCTGGGGTCTGTTTTAGTCTCCGTCGAAGACCCCCCTGGAGGGGGACAGGCCCGACTTCGTGCTGCGCTTCCCCCACGTGTGCAAACCCATGCAGTCGACGCGGCGAGGCCCCTCGGCCCGCCCGCACCGCGCATCCCCGACGGCATACACCATCGGAGCAGCGGCGCCCCGACGGCCCGCCGAGGCCACCCGAGGGCAGCCTCGCGCGACGGCTGCAGGCGCAGCGACTGCCCCATCCCCGCCGTGCACGGGCAGCATCTCACACTCAGGTCGGGCGTGTCCCCCTGCAGTCGGGGCGTTGACCTAAGGAACCCTAAATAAGGAGCAAGGCCAATTTTTTCCAGAAGTTAACCTTCGATTTCCTGTCGAAAACATAAGGAAAGCCTAAGGCAAGCTGTGAAACACTTAAGGAACACGGAGCCCCTCCCCAATGAAAAGGGTTCCTTCTTCAGCGCCCCGACTGTACAGGCGGATGTTGTGCGGAAACAAAATGCGCGGGAGCATCCTCAGCCCCGACTTGCACTGCCAGCAGCATCGCCTCAGGTGCTGGCTGAAACTGCCGAGCGAATAGCCTCGCCCCCGAGGGCACAACTGCCTCCCGAGGGCCTTGGGGAGTCAGACAGTCAGCATCCAGTGAGTCGGCAATTGACCAGTCTCGAGGGTTACAAATTACGTGAGGGCTTCGCCCAGAACAACGTGTGCGTATTCTGCATGATTCATTGTAGATCGCTCCCAGATTTACCGTGCAGGCCGTGTGAAGGATGACCCCGTCTGGCCAGCGCAAGACAACACCAAATGGCGTTATAATGCCCCAACGAGGGCCCCAAGGACGCAAAAAAGGCACAGGAAGGTATCCGCAAGGCTCCAACACACACGAGTCGGCTTGGTCAGGGGTTCGATGTCGCCCAGTCGCCTTCGCTAGGGTCGAATTCACCAGCGGTCGTCTTCGCTGGGGTCGGAGATCCCGTATCGCCCTGGTCCTCCAGAGGAGGGAAGAGAAGGGGGGAGGAGGAGGGGGAGCAGCAACAGCAGGAGGGGAAGAGACACGAGAAGGAGGGATGGGGGAGGGAGGAGGGGATTTTGACGCAAGATGGGCATTGCGTCAGCGTGCTACTATCTATAATCAGCACTGGCATTGAGAAATCTCAAGAAGTCAAGACAAAAAAAAACAAACAGCCTGGCGAGAGGGCCTGGCATGGGCCCCCAAACCGCCAAACACAGCTCGGGATGAACCACTGGCCCCAGGGATGCGTGGTCGAGCAATCTCTGGGCCCCATGTCTCGACTAACATCGAGACGCCGGATGCCTGGGCAGGGGGAAGGGGAAACATCGCCGATGCATCGCCGACGCGTCGCCTCCTCCTCCTCCTCCACCTCCTCCTCCTCCTCCTCCTCCTCCTCCTCCTCCTCCTACTCCGCCTCCGCCTCCTCCGCCTCCTCCTCCTCATCCTGCCTCCGCCTACGTCCTCCGTCCAGCTCCTTCCTCATCCTACCTACTCTAGCGTATTCTCCACCACCTGACTTCCTTCTCTCCCTCTCTATCCTTCCCCTCCTCTTCCCCTCTCTCCTCCCTGCCTGCCTCCTCCTCCTCCTCCTCCTCCTCCTCCTCCTCCTCCTCCTCCCCCTCCTCCTCCCCCCCCGGCGATGCGTCGCCGATGCGTCGCCGACGGGCCCCCGGCAGCGAGGCCGCATGGTTCTCGCGGTGTGGGCTGCCGGGCCCCCGCCGCCGACGCGCATGGTCGGCTGGGGCCCCGTGCCCCCCCCCCCCGACAAGCGCGTGGGGCGCCCACGCCTCGGGTCGGGCGAAAAGGAGGGGAGATAGCTAAGGAGGGGTTGGAGACTCGGCTCACGCAGCTGACCTTCCCGGCGCCTCTCGGCGCCGGGTGGAGCTGTGTATCCAGGAATGGGCCCCTCGGTGAGGCCGATACCAGCTGCATGCAGCAAATTTCGCACCCCCCCTTTCCCAATCCCCCCCGTTCGTCCAGCCCGCCACGCGTGCGTGCCCGCCGAGGCTCCTCCACGCGGCGCGGGGGCAGCCCCAGACATCCAGCCGTGAGTCGGGCATGTCCTCCTGCAGGGGGATCTTGGACGAGAAGTAGAGCATGGCCAGGCAAGACTGAAAACATGTGCAGAAGTAGTCCAAACATCGTCCCCAGAAATTGTTTGGGGACTATCCTTGAACATGCCTTCTGTAGAGGGGGACAGGCCCGATGTAAATCTAGCACATTGAACCCATCGGGACTCCCAGGGGCCCCCCCCTTCAAAAAGTCAGGGCGTCGGACGACTGCAGTCTGCGTGCCATCCTCCTTCTCCTCCTCCTCCTCCCCCTCCTCCTTCTCCTCCTCCTCCTCTTCCTCCCCCTCCTCCCCCTCCTCCCCCTGCTCCTCCGCCTCCTCCCCCGTAGCCATTTTGGCTCAAGACGGAGCTTACCTCCCGTCCCGACTCCAGAGGCTCGAGGCTGAGGTGGAAGGGCAGCCCTTCCTCAGGCCTGGCTGCCTCAGTCAAGCTTTCAGTGAGCTCCTGGTCGGAGCAACTTTCGTTCTCGGCCGCGCCGCCACAGGTGCGGCTCAATCACCTCTCAGGAAGGCAGCATGGCGCAAGGTTTGCCAGACTCGCGTCGGGCCCGCTGCCTGCAACCAGGCTGCCCGGGCTGGGTCTGGCGCAGTCGTGGAGCTAAGGAGTGTGACCTTTGTGGAGGACCTCTCGATGTCTATCTTCCTCGTCGTATTCCTTGGGAGTATCACCCAGGCTACTTCCAGAACCAGTTCCAGTACGAGTCGTTCATCAACGGCTCCGCCCAGGGGACGGGCAAAAAGGGAAAGGGCAAGGGCAGGGGCAAGGGGCTTGCAGCAGATCAGGGAAAGTCGGGGCACTCCCAGCAGCATCCGAAGCAGTATGCTCCGAGCCAGTTCACGTACCAGCCGTGGCAACAGCAAAATTGGCCGCTCTACGTGCCACCGCCCCCACCGCCCCCCCCTCCCTCACGGTCCCAAGCTCCCCCTGCGGGCCAATTGGGAGCTCCAGATCCAGATGCCATCAAGAAAGATCCGATTCTCTTGGCCCAAAAGGACTACGATCACTTCAAGACCTGGCATGGGGAAAATCACCCCAGCACTAAGGACGCCCTGGAGAAACTCCGTGTCGCTAAGGACTCAGCCTTTGCAGCGAAGCCCACGGATCACCAGGTCAGGTCCCTGTCCGATTAGATCGCCTCCCTGACGACAAAGCTCGGCAAGATGTACCAGGAGTATCAGGAATTAGGGAGCACAATTTCAGATCTAGACAAGAGGCATCAGGAGCTAGGTAACAACATGGTTACTCAAAATGAGGAGCTCGTGAAACTGGAAACTAGGAAGAAAGAGCTCGAGATTAAGGTAGCAGCCCAGTCTTTCCAGGCCCAAGGTCTTACTCCCAGCGACAACGTCAACTACCAGTTGCACCGCTTCCGCACTCACCTCACACCTCCATGTTCCCGTCGATCCAGTACCAGATGAATAATGTGGACAGTGCTTTGGACCAGCTATCGGGACTTATCCAACATTCGATCATCATGCAGACGCAGGATGAAGAGATGCAAAGCCAGGTGCAGCAGCAGCAGTTGCAGCAGCAACAGCCTCCACAGCAGCAGCCAGGAGAAGAAGAAGGATCAGGAGCCTCGCCTTCAGTTCCCTTTCCAGCGGCAATTCTAGCAGCTATTCCGGAACAGTCGACTATGGATTCAGCGGAGGCGGCCGACCCATTCAACCAGCAGGCGGAGGAAGCAGAGGCACCGATTGTATTAGATAGCGGTGCTACAACAACTGATGTGGGTATGGCAACGGAGAGGTTCGCTGACTTGGTCGCTGAGCGGTCCAACAAGATACTCAAAGTCTTGGGTCCAGAGCGGTTGGCATCTTTCTCTCAACCATATCCTGCAGTAGTTCCTGGAGTGATAAAGCAACGACTGTCAAGTTCAAAAGGGAAGAAAGGAGGGAAGGGCATCTCCCATCCCGGGAAAGTGGCAGGGACGCCGCAAGAGCAGCAGGGGGCAGATGGTACCCAAACCCCTCTCGGCGGTGTTCCACCAGAGCCTGGCGCCCATCCCGCTGTCTCCCTTTACCCAGGGACTGGTGGGCAGTTGCTTTAACCCTCTCCCAAGGGGCCAATCGGTCCCCCAAACCTCCGTTCCCCAAGAAGTAAGACAGGATCGGACTCAGGAAGCGTGGAACCTCGTGATCCACACGCTCAATGTGAACTCTTGGAGGTCATTCAAAGATAATCTTGAGCATCAGCAGTTTGCAGAATCACAGATCCTTCTATTACAGGAAATCCTGATCAGATCTTCAGCAGATATTGAGAAAGCAGCTCTCCTTTGTGATGTTAGTGGTTGGCACGGTATGTTCAGTACAGCATCTAGGCTACCCAGTGGCAAGTATTCAGGAGGAGTCGCCATCTTGATTCGCCGGGGTTTAAATTTTGGGGTTACGGCAGTTCCGAACAATGGTAGTTTTGAGCACCGTTTACTCAGCGTGATCTGTGAGATTCCGTGTTTTGGGAAGTTCCTCTTAAGCTCGGTGTATCTTGAAACCAGAGTAGGGCTAAACGAGCTCAACTTGTCGATACTAGCATGGATTGCAGATCTTCAAGAGAAGTATCAGTTACCTGTTTTGTGTGGAGGGGATTTTAATGTAAAGCCCGTGAGAATTCTTCGGCTAGACTATTTGTAACGTGCTAGCATGCACCTGATTGCCCCCGACGTCCGCACTTACGCCACGAAAAAATCCACCTCTGTCATTGATTATTTTGTGATGTCCAAGTCGTTGGCAGATATGATTGATGGGATCTTCACAGTTACAGATCATGTGTTTCCTCATTCTCCCCATCGTCTCGTTCGCTTGCACAGCATGGTGTCAGACAAGGAGCTCGTTCCTGTTCTGGTCTTACCACCCCGTCTTCCTGTTCAGAAGCCCTTTGGGCCCTCCCTCGAACCGGTGGACTGGGCCGAGTTGGATTGTCTCTTGGATCGGGTCAGTGGTAAAGTTGGTGATCCCGGTACCGGGCTTCAGGTTCGACGGAAACTCCTGGACGCAGCATATAAGAAGTTCGTTAAACTCTTCGAGCAGACCGTCTCCAAAGCAACAGACACACCTCTGCGCCCCTTTTCTCGACGGGCAGACCCTCCCAAGATCAAGATGATCCCTCGCAACCAAGCTCAAAGCAGGACGCGGAAAAGTTGGCATAGTCTCGTCCAGCCCTTGATCTGGATCAAAAATTGGATCCAAGCAGTTTCAAGAGCCATTGGGAAGATTTCGGACCCGAACTCCAGGGAATTCTCGGAACCCTCCTGCGGTATTGGGCAGCCGGCTACCCTCTCCAGATTGGCCTTGGAGCCCCAGGAGGCGCCGGTCGAGTGCCATTATTTTCCCGCCCTAATAGGGGCGCGTTCTCAAGCAGTCGCGTACATCAGCGCCTTGGACATGGATGTCAGAGAAGGTAGGTTCGACATGGGCGTCGTTAGTCGGGCCCTGGACACCTTCACTGAGCAGGTGAATGAGGCTATCAACCAGGAGAAGGCGCTCACCAAGTCTATGTCTACTGTGGCTTGGAAGGAGTGGGTTAAGCAAGCGATGGGGCAAGGGACGGGTTGGGCCCACAGGTGGAGTAAGATTAGAGAGTTTTGGCGTCCTGTGGATACGGGAGGAGACATTCGCAAATCAACAAAGCCCACCGAGTTGTTAGAAAGCGAGGGCCACCGCCTCGAAAAACTATGGCAATCCCGGCCCAGCCCCAAAGAAATTTCCCAAGCCCCTGAAGGCAGTTGGAAAGAGCTTGCCGAAATAAGCAGCCAGGACATCAGAGAAGCAGCCAAAACATGTTCAAAACATACGGCGCAGACTTAGGATGGTTTCCACCCGCGCCATTACTTGCTCTTATCCTGCGCAGCGAAGCTTTTCCGCATCGTTGAAAAGGTAGGCATCATGCCCTCCCCGATCCACGCGATCCTCACGAATTTGATACCAAAGCACAGGCCTAACAAAGTTGGGCTGGGCTTCCGGGGTATCGGGCTTCTTCCCAGCCAGCGCAGGATTTATTCGCGGGTCCGGCAGGAAGTTTCTAGAGAGTGGGAGAGAGCTAACAGAAGCAGAATGATGGGGCACCAAGCTGGTAGATCTATCATGGAGCTCGTGTTCCTACAGAGTCTCCAGGCCGAGGCGTCAGCTTTAACCAGTACCGGGCTCCATACAGGTGCATTTCTTTGGGGCCTCAGTAATTACTACGAGCACGTAGAGCACGATATGCTTTGGGAGCGGGCAGAACAGCAGCAGTATCCTTTAGCAAGGCTGGGCATAGTCCTCAACCAATATTCCGGTAGACGTTTTCTTGGGTTTTCTTGGATTTGCATGATGCTCAATTTTCCGCACAAAGGTATCGCAGCAGGCTGCTCTTCTGCTACTTATTTGGTTCAGGTGTTTTCGTTGCCCCCCCTGCGATCATGGAGAGCGACGCCCCCCGGTGTCGACCTGACGCTTTTCATAGATGATTTCCTCGGTATGTATTCCAACCGTTGCATGAAAACTGTAATGAATATCCTTACCCATGCTGCAGCGAGCCTGTCGGAGCTGATCGCTTCTGCCATGAAGTGCAGCGTGGCCTTGCACAAATCGGCGATCGTTGCAAGCAACATGAGGCGGAAGTCGCTCTTAATCGCACGCCCCCCAACCGGTCTGCAGCAACCAATCTTGGGATAGATTTTTTCGCTGGCAGTCTCAGGTGCAAAAGTGGGGCTACATTAACACTCAAAGGCCGTTTGGAGGCTCTGAAAAAGCGAAAGCGGAAATTGTACGTTTTGAAGAAGGCGGGGGTCAAGATGGAATCCATGTTCGTTTCTGGTCTACAGAGTTTTGGTTTCCACGGTTCGGGAGTAGTGGGAGTCACGCACAAGGAGCTTATCGCAGCACAGTGCGAGTACCTTAGTGTTGCCGGGTCTCCTTCTAGAAGCTGTTCGAAGCCAGTATCTTCAATGCTTATGGACGACCCCAAGTGGAGACAGGCGCTAGGTCCAGCGCTATCTTGGGCGACGGTGGTATGGAAAGCAGCGACAGGGGAAAGGAGCGAGCATGCAGTTTCCCTGCCAGAGTTGGCTCGCATGGCCGACCCCGTGCTCTCCAATTTACCCAGGACATGGGCGACGGTTCGTGGCCCCCTCGGTGCAGCCCACCCTTCCTTGGAACGAATTGGGTGGAAGTTCGGCGGGCCTTTCAAGTATGTATCTGCCCATGGTTTAGTTTACAGTCTAACCGACTCGTCCCCGCATATGATTCAATGTCTCATGCAGGAACAGTGGCGTTGTCAAACATCTTCCCTGGCAGCAGACAAGCTCCTTTTACAGGATAAGACCTTGGACCCGAGCCCAGCTATCAAGATACTGGGCGACAAGGCCCTGGGCACCCAGGACAGAAATATTCTTCGCTCGTATCTTTCGCATACTTCCTGGTCTAGTTCAAGGCTGCATCTTCTTGGCTATGATGTTGATCCTGTTTGCCATTTATGTGGAGTCCAATCGGATAGTTTATATCATCGGTGCTGGGAGTGCAGTGGAACTGAAACAGCCAGGGAGAAGTGGTTCAGCAACGCGGACAGGGACGTCCTACTTCACCCAGACTATAAGCATCACCTCCTGCTTGGCTTCAGGGCGTGTCCTTCCCCGCCCTTCGTCGCCCCGGCTGGACTCGGCATCGAAAGTCTTGAGTCTCGGACTCTTTCAGGAGAGGCCTACCAGATCGTCATGACAGGTGAGGTTTTCATTGATGGCAGCTGCTTCAAAGACGGAGCTAAACAGCATCACCGAGCAGGATGGGGAATCTCAAAACTGTCGCCTGAAGGAGTTCTCTTGGGCAGGTTGTTCGGAAGAGTGGGGGGCGAGCTCCCGCAAACCTCCCCGGCAGGGGAACACGTTGCGGCGCTCGCAGTGGTGTCGTTGCTTCAAGGTGCCAGAGTTGCTTTCTCGGATTATTCTGGAGTTGCTGGAATGCCGGTTAAGCCTCGCCAGATAAACCTCCATAGGAAGAATTATTATTCAGGCGTCAAGCTCATCACACTCGGGCGGGCCCCACCAGGTTTCGAGATCCCGAAGGTGAAGGCCCATGTAAACCCTGATGACTGTGAGCCTTCCTCGTCCGACTGGTATAAAGCCATGGGGAATGAAAAAGCAGACACAGCAGCGAAACTAGGTGCGAAATTGCACAGTGAGCCCAGCAAAAACGAGGTAGATCTGTGGGAATCGCAAGGCGAAGTCCTGAAGAAGTTTCTTATGTCTATCCCTGAAGCATTGTCTCTCTTCCCCAAACCTCCCAAAGGGAAGTTGGAGCGAGTTCGCCCTGCTAAGGTTCAGGGGAGTGCAGGTTCCGTCATAGATGCGCTGGGTCCTCATGCTCCTGAGCATCTTCTACAGCGACTCAGGACGCAGGGGCCAGCTGCCAGCGCCGCAGGTCATGACCCTCCTGACCCCCCTCCTCCGGCTGTGCTTCAAGAGGCCGTTGGAGACGGCCCGAACCATCATGTTTGGAGGTGGCGTCCAGAAGGTTTCTGGACTTGTTTGCACTGTCAGCGCCGCAGTACCCGTTCCAGGCAAGACCCTGCAGAGAGGAGGCTTGAGGGCCGTTTGCTCCGCCATCCTCCACCTCCTGACTTAGGGTGCCAGGGCGCTTCACCAATTCTTCGCAGCCTGTTTCATAACCAGCGTGGTCACACTCTATACCTTTCAGAGCACCCTACGGGTATCCTTATAATCTGTCGTGCTTGTGGTAGCTACTCTGAGGGAGCCAGAATGCAAGGCTTAGATGGCCAATGCGCTCCCCATAGGGAAACCAACAGGGCGAAGGCCCATTGGAGTCGCGCCAACAAAGGGAAATCCCCAAACGATAGACGGGGTAACGCGGTCATCTTAGGTGACCTGCTTCCCTTTTCTACAGTGTTCGAGCTCAGACAAGAGCTAGACGACGTTTGATGTATTAGCTTCGGCTTTGTATTTGGGTAATTCCAGTGGTGCTCTTTTGCTTGTCCTGTTACTCACTTAGAAAACCGACCCTTTTCGACTGAAAGGGGTCGGTTTCTCTGGCGGTCTGAAACGCGATGAGAGCACCAGAGGAAAACCCGTTCAGCCAACATTTATTCCTTCTCCCTCAGCGTACTTGGCGCCAGGCAGGTGCAGAGGAGGCGGACGACTGGGTGGCGGCATCCTTGTTTTTCACGTGTGGTTCAACAGCTGTCATGGACTCATCTGCAACAATAGAAGGGAATACCACAGTGCCCAGTCGAAGAACTGGTCAGTCCCTGATAACTCTGACAAGCAGGGTAGCCTCTTCCTCTTCCTTCCCTCCTTTCCTCCTCTTTCTTCCTCCTTTCTCCTCCTCCTGGGTTGGGTTCGGTGGAGCCGCTTTTGCATCGGCAACGCTTTGGGCATGGCCTGAAGGTCGGTTGCTGGCTGATTCAGCTCGCACGCCGTGACTGTATGTTTCACCCGATGCGAATGTTCCAAAAAATGTCCTCCGCCTCCTCCTCCTCCTCCTCCTCCTCCTCCTCCTCCTCCTCCTCCCCCTCCTCCTCCTCCTCCTCCTCCCCCTCCTCGCCCTCCGCCTCCTCCTCCTCCTCCTCCTCCTCCTCCTCCGTCGGCTTGCCAGCTCTCGCCGTGCCACCGCCGGCGCCCCGCGGTGGCACCCCACCCCCGCCGCCGCGGGCAGCCCGCGGGGTCCTTCAGCAGCCCCTTGGTCGCGCGGGTGCACATCTTTCGGATCCTGGAGCGCCTTTTCAATCCTCGACGGGATCAGTCGGCGTCGAGTTGGGCAGTCGGACGGGATCGGAACGTGCGTCGGATCGGGCCGAGTGGGAACGGGTCGGCACCGAATCGCACCGGCCGCGCACGGGATGAGCAACGGCGCCGCGCAATAGAACCAGGCCGCATCTGATCGTTGGAACATCGACAGCGATCCGGATCGGGCTGGCCGAAACCGATCTAGAAACTTACCTGGGAGGGGCTCGGAGTCTACTCGGGAGCGGCCAAGAGGGGGGCGTCCGGGGACGTATTGAAATCAGAAGGGGCGCCATGAAATCTGGGGAGATATCATGGCCCCCGCCATGATACCCCCCCCCTAGTCATCATCCCCCTCTTTGCCGCCCCCGATCTACGCCACGGCGCCCAGTTGGCCGAGGAGCCTGGTGCACAGACGCCCCAGCTACCCTCCGCTGTGGCGTGCTCGAGCGTCTGTACTCGGGGGCGCGCAAACATGGATCAACGATCCCTGGATTTGGCGCGCGGTGGCCGAATCCATGGATCCGGGGAGGTGCTCTCCCCCAAATGCGGTCGGTGCCGCCTGGTTCGGCGGCGGAAGCCCGCGATTTCCCGCGGAAACGGGGCCCGTCGCTGATCCACGCCCCCCTGATCCGTGTTTGCGATCGCCTGATATACTGAAGGGGCCCGAGGACACACACACACACACATAAATACACACAAATTCGCCGGCCCAACGGGCCAGAGGCGTGCTAAGATCTCCGGTAACTGCTTAACAATTTTCTAGTTCGCGCGCGCGGGGCGGCCCCTGGGGGTCCCAAGACGAAAAGTACCCTGACCAGGTCCCTGGGCAACTCCCTGTCGGGGATGGTTCTGCTCCTGGGCGCCGCCCTCAGGGCCTCCCAAGAGCCCCGAGAAGAGCTCAGAGACCCCCAAGAGGCCCTCAATATGGTCCAACAGAGCTCCAAGACGCCATAATATCGCTCCAAAACGCCTAAGATGGCTCCCCGACGCACCAAGAAGCCTCCAAGAGCACTCCCGAGAGGGCCCCAAGAGGCAAAATTCAGTGTTTTTCCTTAGGTTTTGGAGAGATTTTGGCGTTTCCACCTTTTCGGTTTCACGACACCCCAAGACGGCCCAAGAGGCCCCCAAGACCGCCCCAAGAGGGCCCAAGAGGCCCCCAAGAGGGCCCCAAGACGGCCCAAGAGGGCTCCAAGACGGCCCAAGAGGCCTCCAAGACGGCCCAAGAGGGCCCCAAGAACGCCCCAAGAGGGACCCCAGGGGGGGAACACGAAACAATATTTCGAGCCCTCGGCCCTCAGAAGTCCCCAGGAGGCCCCAAGAGGCCCTAAGAGGCCCCAAGAGGCCCCCAACAGGCCCTCAGGAGGCCCCCAAGAGGCCCCCAAGCGGCCCCAGGAGGCCACCCAAATGCCCCCCCGAGCACGCAAGCAAGTGCCAGCGACGCTACACTATGGGCCGGCGGAATGAGCGAAGCGATTCAATAAAAAGACTCCCAATATTTTCCCATATTTTCTGGGTTTTTGTCTTCCCCCCCACTTCCCATATTTTCTGTATTTTCTGGGGGATCGACGATTAATTGTGTCTTTGTGTTTTTTTCCCTCCTGATATACGTCGACCTACCCTTCGCTCGAGGAGCCGCCGGATCGAGAGTGACCCTGCCCGAAGCGCGGCAGCTCTCCGAACCCACGCCGCGGGGCATGCCGGGAAGGGCGGTCCCCCTCGCAGCCCCCCCCTCCCGAGGGGGCTGGCCCGGCGCCTGGCCCGCGACTCGCGGGGACGGCAAGAGTCCGAATGGCAACTGCCTCGCAGGGCGGGAGGGAACGCACGTGTATATGTGTACACGTACTAACAGATACATAAGTCCAAGCATACACACACCCATATATATATATATATATATATATATATGTATGTATATATATATGTATACACGTGAGTATGGGGGCATCGATCCATGTATCTACATACATACATACATGCATACATTCCTACATACCTACATACATACATACATACAGACATACAGACAGGCAGACAGACAGACACATACACACATACCGATATATACAAATAGATATGAATATCTATTTATATATAGACATATAAACGCAAGAACAGTTTGCTGCGCTTCGCTTTGAGGTCTTGGCAAGAAGGCGTGCGCGCGCGGCGGCGAGGCAGGGAGCTGTTTGCGAGCCTGCGGGCTTGACCCCTGGCGTCGGCGATACGCGCAGGCCTGGGGTCGGGAAGGCCGCGGGCGAGGGGATGCGGCAGGGCTGAACCTGGACGGTGTTTTTCCCTACCTAGGCTCTGCCTGGAAGGGTTCTTACTATTAGGCTTAAAGGGCCGGGCAGTGGAACCCGCCCCGGGCGGTTCCCCCGGCATCCGCCCCGCGGTTCCCCCAGCGACGTTCCCTTAGCTTAGCGTTGCGTATCTCATCTTAGCTTATCTTATTTCATCTTAGCTTAACTTCATCTTAGCTTAGCTTCATATAAATGTTTGATGTTGCTTTCCTAGATCCTCCAACTCCTAGGTAGGGTCGCACTGGGATAATTATTTTTCGTTTTGTTTCCGTTTTCCTTCGTCTTGTCTTCAATCCACCTCTACCGCAAGACGAAGTCGAAGCGAAAACGGGCCACGAAATCGCCAAAACACCGCTCAGGTCCAGCCCTGCCTCGAAGTGCGCGCGCGCGCGCCAGGGGCCCAGGAAAGCAGGAGAGCCCAGAATCGGACCGAGAAGTCGGATGGCGATCGAAGTGCATCGGAGCGGCGGAAATCGGCAGCCGAGGCGGGGGAAGTCGAGGCGGCGGAAATCGGCAGGCTAATAGGCTTCCTTGAAAATTCGGAGCCCAAATCGGAATCCCGAATCGAATCGAATCGGAATCGGAAGCCATCGAAATCGAATCGAATTGAAGGAATCGAAATGAGCCCTGGGATAGGGGGGAGTCCGCGACGGCGATGGCCGATCAGATGGATGGGCTGGAATTTATGATGGGCTGGCTTTGGAAATCGCAGGCTGGAGAGTGGGGAAATGGTTGGAGATTCAGGGTCGGGAAGGTCACGGGCAGCCTAAACTGCAGAGGGTTTGACAGATGCGGCGTGCGGGGTGGAGCTGGGACTATAGTTGGAAGGCAGGGTTGGGAAGGTCACGGCCGGGCTTGAGCTGCAGAGGCCCCGAGAGGCCTCTGGGGTAAAGTGTTGGCGAGGGTTGGACAAGTCTTGGGGCTAGGGTTGGGGATGCAGGGTCTCAAAGACCGCGGGCGACTTCGAACTGCAGAGGTCGTGGGAAATCTCCGGGGTAGAGTCGGGGGAAGGTCCGGGGAGGCAGGGTCGGGAAGGTCACGGGCAGCGTCAAACTGCAGCTGGGCCAGACCAGGTGCACGGACGAATCTGGATAGACTCGGAGGGACGTACGTGTTTTGGGGGGCTATCTTGGGGTGAGCCTGGGGCCGAGGTCCTACTGGTATGCGTGAGCAGGAGAGAAAGGGGGTCGGGTGTGACGCATTGGTGTGGGAGCGCGGGTCGGTTAGGTGCTGTCTGCGCGGGGTCCAGAACAAGAAAAACTGAATGCCTCATGGTCCGTCCTGAGCCTTTTGGGCCGCCTCGTGGCGCTCTTGGGCCAGTTTGGAGCACTTTTCGGCTGTCTGGGAGCGACGCAAGCTGGGCTTCTCGGGGGCCTCTTGAAAGAAACCATCAAAGAAAATGTGCTCGCTTGGCCTGCTCGGGGGGGCGTCTCGGAGCGTCCGGGTGGCTTTGGTGGCCTCAGCCATCCAGGGGTCACTTGGAGCCTCTTGGGGGCTTCTGGGGACCTCTTGAAGGCATCGTGGGAGCCTCTCGGGCGTCTCCGAAGCGTCTCGAGGGCGTCTTGGGGCCTCTTGGGGGTTTCCTGGAGGCCGTGTGGGGGTCTTGGGGTTTCTCAGGGGTCTATTGGGGGTCTCTTGGGGGTCTCTTGGGGCACATCTTGAACCCTCAGCAGCCCATCAGGAGCTAAACATTGAGATGGCGAAAATCAGTTATTTTCATAAGGTAGCTTCGGTGGCCTCCAGGAGATCCTGTTGGGGCCTTCTGGGGTGCCTCTTGTTGCATTCGTGGGCCGACTTGAGGCCATATGAAGCAATCTTCGAACGCTGTTTGGTTGCTTGGGCTCATTTTGAGCGCTCCTGAGCCTACTTGAAGCCGTCTTGGACCTCTCCTGGGCTGTCTTGGGGCCGCTACGGACATCCTATTGGGCCTTTCTTGGTCGTCCTGGGGGCCCTCTTGGGTCGTGGTGGCCATTGTGACGCCCATGCAGGGGGGGGCCCATAATATCAAGGATCGAAGAATAGATGTGTAGTGCCTCGCATTTGCGGATGAGGAGGGAGGGGTAGGGCGCGGGGTGGGTCGCGGGTGGGTCGCGGGGTGGGTCGCGGGTAGGTCGCGGATGGGTCGCGGGTGGGTCGCAGACTCCCCGAGCGGGCTCCAGCGCCGCCACCCCCGACGCCCGCCCAGGCGCGCAGTGGGTTTGTTGTTTTTATTGTACATAACCTGCCATCCTAGGGAATGCATTGGAGTGGCCACGTGAGAAGTAGTCGGCTAAAGCTGGAGTAGAGACGGACGATCGAAAAGGGGTGGGTTCCGCGGGTGGCGGTCCGCGCTTGATTGGTCGAGTGGGTGGGCGCCGAGGGCAGGTCGCGGGCGAGGAAACAACAACAACAACAACCAACAACAATCATGTAAGGACTGGAGGAACACTCCCGATTCCACCCGGCCAGGGTTTTCAATAAGAGGAGGCGGGCAATAACCCCCACTTTGTTTTTTTTGGTTTTTTTTGTTAGGGCGGTGCCGGTTCAAGCTCTACCAAATTTCCCAACGACTCTTCGCCACCACCCACACCCAGCTTCCCGCCCTATGACGTTCGGACACTTTCACTTCGTGGCATGCGGACGACCGTGGCTACTATTCAGGGCCCCGCGGCCGACGACGACGGCGTGCGCGCGCGAAGAAAAAACGAATGCGTCCCGCATGGTAGTATTTGACAGGGATGATGGCCCTGGCAGGTGCGCAACCGTTGTTGCAGAAGTTCGAAAAAGTTGCTCGCAAAAGCCCGTTTGACAGAAATGTTTAAAAAAGTGTTGGGTTTCCTACGAATCCGCAAGAGCGCGCGGGATGAGATTTTGACAATTTTTTGTTGAAAAACCATTGGTTTTTTTGATGTTTTTATGTTAAAATCGCTGCGAACACTAAGGTTTTGGAAGGATTTCGTCTTGCGCGCGCGAATGTCCACTTTACCTTATTTTTTGCAAGGGATTCTTGAAAATTGATTATATTAGAACAAGAAATGTCATTTTATAGTGTTTTTTGCAAGGGAAAACGGATTACAACAAAACAACCGGATCTGGATCACATCGTTTTACCTGAGGCTTCCTCACGAAAATGATGAAAACGTGGCTGCGGCCTAGGCGCGGCGGGGGGGGCGTGCACCAGGGGGCCCAACAATAATTATTCTTTAGAAGTAATAATATTCAACCACAACCACAACCACAACCACAACCACAACAACAACAATAACAATAACAAGAACAAAAACAAGCACAATTACTCCGACGGAAGAACCCCACATAAGAATCCTCTGGGCGAATCTGGAAAAAGCCATCACCGTCGTCCTCGTGGTTGGTGAGGCGTCCTGGCTGTCTCTTCTGCGTATATTTCCTCTCGCCTTGGCGCGGCCCCCCCTTCCACTCCTTACGTTGTCCCCATCCTCGCCCCCCTGTTTGTTCCGCGCCCCGCCACCTCCTCCCCTTCCTGTTGCATGAGCGCGCATGTCGGTGTTCCTCGG
Source organism: Prorocentrum cordatum (assembly GCA_963575745.1). Lineage (NCBI taxonomy): Eukaryota > Dinophyceae > Prorocentrales > Prorocentraceae > Prorocentrum > Prorocentrum cordatum. Next base: position 351,275 of record CAUYUJ010009458.1, on the reverse strand, counting down.
CGCCGTCGCCGCCACGGCCAGCACAGGCGCGTTCTCTACAGGTCACGTCGCGCAGCCGTTGGGACAACCCCGCGGGCCAGGCTGTCGGGACAACCCCGCGAGCCGTTGGCGCGCAAGACCAAGCCGTTGGGACAACCCCGCGGGCTTCGAGCGAGGCGCAGCCGCGCTCAGGCGGAAGGCAGCACGAAGCCCAGCTCTGCCGCGAGCTGCTTCGCCTCGACCCTGGACAAAACCGCTCTCTTGTCGAACTCCAGGAGCGCCTTCCGCAGGGACGCCGGCGGCCCGCACTCCAGGAACTCTCGCGGCGGCGGCCGCAGGATCAGCATGTTCCGCATGCACGTGGCGCGGGAGAACATGACGTAGAGGTGCAGCCACCACTGCTCGTCCGACATGCCCGTGCGGCCAGCGTCCTCGTCTCTCGCGCAGTCGATGGTGACGCCCTTGCGCAGCGTCTGGCCCTGCGACAGCGTGGAGGTCAGGTAGGACGCGTGCGTCAGGGTGAACCCCGAGCGGCGCACGCTGTGCGCCCCCGAGCTCTGCCATGTGAACTCCCTTTCGCTGGGCCTGAACATCAGCAAGCTCCGCGCCCGCGCCTCGGCCTGGCCGTCGTCGTCGGCGCCTTCGGCGCCCTGTCGCAGCACCTCGGCGACCTGAGGAGCCCAAAAACTTCCTTGTTGCATCCAAAGGGTGGCCTGGGAACTGCGTTCTGGCAGCGCGAGAACCCAACATTGACGACAGTTACAGGTTTTGGATGACCTGCTCGGATTACCAACATGAACTGCGGGCCCCATAGGGAGGGGGCTCCCGCCTGAGACTTCCTCGCAGTTCACTCACAGACGAGGCTCCCGCCTGAGACTTCCTCCATATTCAGGCTTGAGGAGCCCAAAAGTGACGACAGTTACAGGGTTTCGATGACCCGCTCGGATTACCAACATGATCTGCGGGCCCCATAGGGAGGGGGCTCCCGCCTGAGACTTCTTCACAATTCACTCAAAGACGAGGCTCCCGCCAGAGACTTCCTCCAAATTCAGGCTTGACGAGCCCAAAAGTGACGACAGTTACAGGGTTCCGATGACCCGCTCGGATTACCAACATGATCTGCGGGCCCCATAGGGAGGGGGCTCCCGCCTGAGACTTCCTCGCAGTTCACTCACAGACGAGGCTCCCGCCTGAGACTTCCTCCATATTCAGGCTTGAGGAGCCCAAAAGGGACGACAGTTACAGGGTTCCGATGACCCGCTCGGATTACCAACATGATCTGCGGGCCCCATAGGGAGGGGGCTCCCGCCTGAGACTTCTTCACAATTCACTCAAAGACGAGGCTCCCGCCAGAGACTTCCTCCAAATTCAGGCTTGACGAGCCAAAAAGTGACGACAGTTACAGGGTTCCGATGACCCGCTCGGATTACCAACATGATCTGCGGGCCCCATAGGGAGGGGGCTCCTCCCACCCCCCCCCCCCCCCCGCTTGAGACCCTCAGAATCACTCACAGACGAGGCTCCCGCCTGAGACTTCCTCCATATTCAGGCTTGAGGAGCCCAAAAGTGACGACAGTTACAGGGTTCCGATGACCCGCTCGGATTACCAACCTAATCTGCGGGCCCCATAGGGAGGGAGCTCCCGCCTGAGACTTCCTCCCAATTCACTCACAGACGAGGCTCCCGCCTGAGACTTCCTCCATTTTCAGGCCTGGGGAGCCCAAAAGTGACGACAGTGACAGGGTTCCGATGACCCGCTCGGATTACCAACATGATCTGCGGGCCCCATAGGGAGGGGGGCTTCCCCCCCGCGCCCCCCCCACCCCCTCCCTTTCCCCCCCTTCCCACCGTCTAACCACCTCGACCCGCCATGAGGAGAAGAGGGTTTCCTCACACTTTTACACAACACGATGATGAGGATGAGGATGTGATGAGTGGTGGTGAAGATGAGTGGTGAAGAGATGATTGATGATTGTGGGTGGTGGTGGCGATGATGATGTTTGAATGAGGATGATGCCGATACCGATGATGACGATGATGTTCGTGAGCGTGTGAGAGAGTGCGAGTGATGATGATGTGTGTGAATGAGTGCGAGGAGAAGAGGGGGTGAGTGAGATCTCTCTCCTGCGCGGGGGTGTGCAGAGAAAACAAGAACCCCACTTTGGATGTGGGGAATAACAACAATAACAAAAACAATAACAACAACAACAACAACAACAACAACAACGACAACGACAACGACAACGACGACAACGACAACGACAACCACAACCACAACCACAACCACAACCACAACCACAACCACAACCACAACCACAACCACAACCACAACACCAACACCAACACCAACACCAACACCAACAACACCAACACCAACACCAACACCAACACCAACACCAACACCAACACCAACACCAACACCACCAACAGCAACAACAACAGCAGCAGCAACAACAACAACAACAACAACAACAACAACAACAATAATGTTAAGACTGTTCGCCCTTGTATGCTCGAGAGTCACAAACCCTCGATACCCGCCCTCTTCGTCTTCGATCGTACCCCTAGAACAAGGCTAGGATCAGGATGAATCGCTCCAGAGCGTTCCGGAGCGCCCTCAGAGCGTTCTGGAAAGCTCTGGAGCGGCCGCGGCGCCCAATACATCCTCCAAACCCGCCGATTCTCAGAGATTTCGAGTTATCCCGATCCGATTTTGTCCCGATCTTCGCGTCGTTTTAACCCCTCTTGGGGGGTGTACCTTTCTTCCCTGCAGGCCGGGCCCCGGCAAGCGGCGGGTCGGCCGCGGACCGTCGGCCTGGCCAGCGGCAGCGCTGATCGGGCGGGGCGGCCTCGGACTGTCGGACCCGACCCCAAGGAGGGACGGACAGGGGACCGACCACGTACCGACGACGACGACGACGACGACGACGTCGAAGACGACGTCCCCCCCCCCCCCTGACTGACGGGACGGAGGCGGCGGACGACGAGCGAAAGAGGGAGAGCGAGATGAGAACGAAAGGCAGGACCACGAAGGCACGAAGTAGGCCCACGAAAGGCGACAGCGGGGACACGAAGGGAATGCGTATGGGGCCACGAAGAGCGCGAACGAGCGGGGGCCACGAAGTGCAGATAATGCGGGGCCACAGAAGGCAACTATGGGGCCACTGAGGGTAGCAACTGGGCCACGTAGGACAGCGAGGGGGACACAAATGGCGACAGCGGGGCCACGAAGGGCATGCACATGGGGCCCCACAACGGGCGCGACTCCTGGGTGCCTGGGTGTCGGGAGCGCGGCGCCTGGGCAAATTGCAAGAAATTCCAGAAAGCAAGGCCATTCTTCAGTAAGTTGCAAGCAAGTCCCCAGCGAGAGCGCGACTCCAGAGCGCCGGGGGAGCGATTCCTGAATAAAGTGTAAGGAAGTCCCAAGCGAGAGCGCGATTCCTGAAAAAAATGCGAGGAAGTCTCGGGCGGGAGCGGGGGTCCGGGCTAAATTGTAAGGAAGTCTCAGGCGGGAACCGTTGTTGTTGTAACCCGGGGGCCAGGGGCCCAGCTTGAGCAGGAAGATTTTCCCTGTCAAAAAACAGTGTGCGAGCCTCGAGGGGCACACTTTGATTCTGAGAAAAATCAATATGCACCGGTGGGGGGGATCAACAGTAATGATCCTTCGGAAATGGAAAAAAAAACAACAACAACACCAACACCACCACCACCACCAACAACAACAATAACAACAATAATCTTACGACTGTTCGCCCTTATATGCTCGAGTGTCCAATAACGCGTGTTTCCCAAACCCTCGATACCCTCCCTCTTCGTCTTCGATCGAACCCCTTTTGGGGGGTATACCTTTCTTCCCTGCAGGCCGTGCCCCGGCAAGCGGCGGGGCGGCCGCGGACCGTCGGCCTGGCCAGCGGCAGCGCTGATCGGCGGGGCGGCCGCGGACTGTCGACCCGACCCCAAGAGGGACGGACAGGGGACCGACCACGACGACGACGACGACGACGACGACGTCGAAGACGACGGCGACGACGACGACGGCGACGACGAGCGAAAGCGAGAGCGAGAGAGAACGAAAGCAGGGCCGCGAAGGGCACGAAGTAGGCCACGAAAGGCGACAGCGGGGACACGAAGGGAATGCGTACGAGGCCACGAAGAGCGCGAACAAGCGGGGGCCACGAAGTGCAGATAATGCGGGGCCACAAAAGGCAACTATGGGGCCACTGAGGGTAGCAATTGGGCCACGTAGGACAGCGAGGGGGACACAAATGGCGACAGCGGGGCCACGAAGGGCATGCACATGGGGCCCCACAACGGGCGCGACTCCTGGGTGCCTGAGTGTCGGGAGCGCGGCGCCTGGGCAAATTGCAAGAAATTCCAGAAAGCAAGGCCATTCTTCAGTAAGTTGCAAGCAAGTCTCCAGCGAGAGCGCGACTCCAGAGCGCCGGGAGAGCGATTCCTGAATAAAGTGTAAGGAAGTCCCAAGAGAAAGCGCGATTCCTGAATGAAATGCGAGGAAGTCTCGGGCGGGAGCGGGGGTCCTGGCTAAATTGCAAGGAAGTCTCAGGCGGGAGCCGTTATTGTTGCAACCCGGGGGCCAGGGGCCCAGCTTGAGCATCAAGACTTTCCTTGTCCAGAGACAGGGTGCGAGCGTCGAGGGACACACTTTGATTGAGAAAAAACTATATGCACTGGTGGGGGATCTACAATAATTATCCTTCATAAATGAGAATCCAACAGCAACGACAACAGCAACAACAGCAACATCGATAACAACACCAACAACACCAACAGCATCAATAATTCCCAACCAACCTGTGGTGTTGGGTCCTCGTTTTGAAGAGACGTCGCCCCGCGTTTTCCTCCTCCTCTCCTCCTCCTTCCTCCTTCCTCCTCCTCCTCTCCTTCCTTCTCCCTCCTCCCCCTTCCTTCTGGCACACCCCTCACACGCTTCGTGGCCCCATAGGGAGCTCAACCGAAGGCCCCAGTGGCTGCGCCCGCATGCGGTTCCACCCCCCATTCTGGCACACCCCTCACACGTTTCGTGGCCCCATAGGGAGCTCCACCGAAGGCCCCAGTGGCTGCGCCCGCATGCGGTTCCACCTTCCAACTCTGGCACACCCCTCACACGTTTCGTGGCCCCATAGGGAGCTCCACCGAAGGCCCCAGTGGCTGCGCCCGCATGCGGTTCCACCCCCCATTCTGGCACACCCCTCACACGTTTCGTGGCCCCATAGGGAGCTCCACCGAAGGCCCCAGTGGCTGCGCCCGCATGCGGTTCCACCCCCCATTCTGGCACACCCCTCACACGTTTCGTGGCCCCATAGGGAGCTCCACCGAAGGCCCCAGTGGCTGCGCTCGCATGTGGTTCCACCCCCCATTCTGGCACACCCCTCGCACGTTCCGTGGCCCCATAGGGAGCTCCACCGAAGGCCCAGTGGGTGCGCCCGCATGCGGTTCCACCGCCCATTCTGGCACACCCCTCACACGTTTCGTGGCCCCATAGGGAGCTCCACCGAAGGCCCCAGTGGCTGCGCCCGCATGCGGTTCCACCCACCATTCTGGCACACCCCTCTCACGTTTCGTGGCCCCATAGGGAGCTCCACCGAAGGCCCCAGTGGCTGCGCCCGCATGCGGTTCCACCCCCCATTCTGGCACACCCCTCACACGTTTCGTGGCCCCATAGGGAGCTCCACCGAAGGCCCCAGTGGCTGCGCCCGCATGCGGTTCCACCCCCCATTCTGGCACACCCCTCACACGTTTCGTGGCCCCATAGGGAGCTCCACCGAAGGCCCCAGTGGCTGCGCCCGCATGCGGTTCCACCCCCCATTCTGGCACACCCCTCACACGTTTCGTGGCCCCATAGGGAGCTCCACCGAAGGCCCCAGTGGCTGCGCCCGCATGCGGTTCCACCCCCCATTCTGGCACACCCCTCACACGTTTCGTGGCCCCATAGGGAGCTCCACCGAAGGCCCCAGTGGCTGCGCCCGCATGCGGTTCCACCCCACTTTCTGGCACACCCCTCACACGATTCGTGGCCCCATAGGGAGCTCCACCGAAGGCCCCAGTGGCTGCGCCCGCATGCGGTTCCACCCCCCGTTCTGGCACACCCCTCACACGTTTCGTGGCCCCATAGGGAGCTCCACCGAAGGCCCCAGTGGCTGCGCCCGCATGCGGTTCCACCCCCCATTCTGGCACACCCCTCACACGTTTCGTGGCCCCATAGGGAGCTCCACCGAAGGCCCCAGTGGCTGCACCCGCATGCGGTTCCACCCTCCATTCTGGCACACCCCTCACACGTTTCGTGGCGCTCCACCGAACGCTCCAGTGGCTGCGCTCGCATGCGGTTCCACCCCCCATTTCGGCACACCCCTCACACGCTTCGTGGGTGGTTCCATGGGGAACTCCACCGAACGCCCCAGTGGTTGCGCTCGCATGTGGTTCCCCCGCCATTTCGGCACATCCCTCACACGGTTCGTGGCCCCACAGAGAGTTCCACCGAAGGCCCCAGTGGCTGCGCTGGCATGCGGTTCCACCCCCTTTTTCGGCACGCCCTTCACACGCCTCGTGGCCCCATAGGGAGCTCCACCGAACGCCGCAGTGGCTGCGCTCGCATGCGGTTCCACCCATTTCGGCACACCCCTCACACGCTTCGTGGTTCCATAGGGAGCTCCACCGAAGGCCCCAGGGGGTGCGCTGGCATGCGGTTCCACACCCCATTCTGGCACACCCCTCGCACGTTTCGTGGCCCCATAAGGGGGCTCCACCAAAAGTCCCAGTGGCACTGCCCGCTTGCGTCCGCCACCACCCAGCACAGCCCTTGTTCCCTGCGCTTCACCCACCCAGAACAGCGTTTCGTAGCCCTATAGGGAGCTCCACCAAAGGTCCCAGCGGCACCGCCCGCATGCGTCCGCCACCACCCTGCGCAGCCCTTGCTCCCTGCCTGCGTTTCACCCACCCAGTACAGCGTTTCGTGGCCCCATAGGGAGCTCCACCGAAGGTCCCAGTGGCACCGCTCGCATGCGTCCGCCACCACGCAGCACAGCCCTTGCTGACCGCGTCTCACCCACCCAGTACAGCGCTTCGTGGCCCCATAGGGAGCTCCACCGAAGGTCCCAGTGGCACCACCCGCATGCGTCCGCCACCACCCAGCACAATTGCGGCATTCACAGCTGCATATGGTTGGGTCCTTCGCCAGGCTAATTTGGGCCTCCTGGGATGCCCTCGTCGCCACCGCTGGACTCGCCTCGAAGTCCTGGTCAGAACGCGCCCCAGGAGAAGCCCGGGGGGTAGCGGTATCGGTGCCTTCTGGTTTCCCCGAAGGAGGACGGGGGAGGGGGCAGAGGGGGGGGACGGAGGAGGGGGGTCAGGGGGAGGAGGGGGTCGAAGAGCCCGCCATTTCACAAACACACTGTCTCGGAGGTAAGCGCGGACGTCCTGCATCGTCGCCAGGTCCTCCCTAGGGGGGAGCCTCGAGCGCCGCCCCTGGAGCGCCAGGGGCAATCAGGGGCAGTATCGGCGCGTCGACCCCCAATAGCCCACTCATCGCCGATGGAACCCACTCGCCCACCCCACCCAGGACTATGCGGATTCAATATCGGGGGCCTATCGCCGATCTTTCGGCGATGCATCGCGGAACCCGGGTCGATGCCCCCCCTCCCTGAGCCAGTCCCTCCTCTACCGTCCCCCGTCAAGCCAAGAGGACGGGGCAGGGAGGAGCAGGGGGGAGGACGGAGGAGGGGGGTACGCAGGGGGGAGGGAGGAGAAGGGGGGGCGGACGGAGGACGGGGGCCAGGGGGGATGGAGGCGGCGGAGGGCGGAGGAGGCCGCTGCCCCCCCCCGCCGCCGCGCGGGGCCCGCCCGAGGACGCCGCGGAGACCGAGGCGATCGCCCAGTCCGCTGGGGCGATGAAGGCGGGGATGCGCCCACCCGCGGGCGACGACGCCGAGACTGCCCCAGCAGCGGTGCCGGTGAAGCGGCGGGTCGAGGAGCCAGGGGCAGGGCGTGGAGAGCCCAGCCACGTGCACTTTATGGTGGTGTGCTTTTGGCCAGTCGCCGTGGCCGTGCAGACCCAACATGTGGCCGGCACCGGGGCGAGAGCACGCTCCCCGAGCAGGTTGTGTGGAAATCTCGGGCGGTTCTGGCGAGGGGTCGTGGCCGTCCAGGCCGAACAGGTGGCGGGCACCGTGCGGCGAGAGCCCGAGTCCCGAACGGGTTGTGTGTGTGGAGGGCTCCGGTGAAGCGGCTGCCGGACGGGGGCGATCCCGGGAGGCGGTCCCAGGCTCCCCGCCCCCACGTGGTTTTCGGCCAGTGTTCTCTACGACCAGGTCCCTCTAGCGGAGCGCTATCTGGGAGCAGGGAACAATTCGGGCTCGTGGGGGGGGTCCTTGTTCCCTATAGGTCCTGCCATGGTCGTTCCTCTGGCGCTCCCGGTGCTCTACCGAGGCGCTCTGGAGCCCCCTTGAGGATCAGTATGGTAGCAGCTTGTCTTCGGCGCCCCTTCCTCCGCCGCAGGTGCTCCAGGCGTGTCCGAGCCTTGCACCCCCTCCCCCCCAAGGGGACGCGCCCAGGTGCAGACGGGTCTGATTAGTGGGTCGACCCTGCCCTCTCCCTCCACCTTCCTCCTGTGCCGCCTACCTCTTCTCCTCTTTTGCCCTGGGGGGTGCTGGCGTTAAATCGGGCCTGTTCCTCTACAGGAGGATCATCTTAAAAATAGTCAAACATATGATTGGGACGATTGTTTTTTCAACTTTGGGAATTCTGGGGTATTTTTGAGCATTTTTAATTCTTCGCCCACAATCCGCCTGTGTGGGGACATGCCCGACCTAATGCTGGCGTGTTGGCGGGAGTCGTGCTCCTTCGAGAGGCCCTCTGCTTCGCGGCTCGAGCTCGCCGGCGGGCCTGTGCCATGCGGTCGGGCGGGGTCGTAGCGAGTGCGTCTCCCGTCCCATCCCCCCGCTCTGGCGTGCGGGAGGGAGGGCTCAGCGGACCTTTCCTGCGCGCCCGTGAATCGGTGCATGATGCTTGTCTTTGTGTTCCTTGCTTTCTCTTGGAGAGCCTTTGGGGGGGGCGGCAAGTTCGCTAGTTGGTGTCCCTTTCTAGCTTCTCGCTGGAGCGGAGTTCGCCGCCTCGCCGCTGATGAAAACATGTTTCGGGGGCGGCGCTTGCTTTTGCGCCTCTGGTGGGTCGCCAAGGGCAGTTTCAATTCGAGCCTGCCCCCCTTCCCCTTGCTCGACGTCCTCGCTTGTGGGCGACCCCCCAGCTCTCCCCCCCCCCAATGCCCCCTCCCGGGCCCCCTCTCTGGGGGGACGGGTGCCCCCGTTAAGGGCGTTTGAGCAGCCGCCGCCGCACCGTTCCGCTAAGGGCTCCCGTCAAGGGCCAGTCAAAGACCAGTTAAGGGCATTCGTCGAGACATCTTGAAAAACAGAAGTCAGGAGGGGAAACACACACACACAGACACAAGTCATCGTCGACTTCCAGGACACTCTGTGACAACATGGGAAGTGGGGGGAGAAGACGAAAACCCAGAACATAGGGGAACGCAGGAGGAGTCCTGGGACTCTTGTGTCCGTTTATTTGTCTGTCCCTGGGCCCCTTGGAGGACGTCCGCAGCGGGGATTGCTCAGGACCCCTTGGCCCGGGGGCGCTCCAGGAGGATGCGGATGAGGGAGGATGGAGGATGATGAGGAGGATGATGATGAGGAGGAGGAGGAGGAGGAGGGATGGGGAGGGAGGAGGGAGGAGGGAGGGAGGAGGGAGGAGGGAGGAGGGGAGGAGGGAGGAGGGAGGAGGGAGGAGGGGGAACACCGCTGCCTCTCGTATGCCGGGGGGGGCCCCGTCCGACCCGCTCGCTCTGGGATCGGGGGCGCCCTGGTTGCGGGGCCGCGCCCGCCCGCCGGGCGCTGTGGGCGCTCCAGGGGCGCTCCGGGGGTCAGCGGGGGTCGGCTGGCCGCGGGCCGCCGTCGGGCGCGGGAGGTCGGGCTGCGAGGGGCGGTCCAGGCAGAGAGGGCGGCCCGAGGGGAGCTCGAGCTGAGGGGCGGCCCATAAGGGGACCACATGCGAGCCCTTCCCCTGCCACCCACGATTTCTGAGGGGGAGGGCGGGGTTCACCTCGCCCTCCCTCCCCCCTGAGACCCCCACCCTCCCCACAGGTCATCTCGGAGCGAAGGGAACCGCGGCCTCCCCCTCAGAAATCGTGGGGGGTAGGGGTAGGGCTCGCATGTGGTCCCCTGGCCCAGGCAGAATGGTCATGCGCATGCGCCTGATGCAAGCATGGGGCGCCGCTGAACCGATGTCTGCCGTGCTGGTCTAGACGGGGCTCCAGGGCCTGGGGCACGGGTCGGCTGGGCGCGGGCCGCCGTCAGACGTGGGAGAGTGAGCTGAGAGTCAGGCGATCGCAAACATGGATCAACGGGGCGTGGATGAGCGACGGGTCCCGTTTCCCTGGGAGATCGCGGAGTTCCGCCGCCGAGCGAGGCGGCACCGGCCTGGGAAATTGCGGAGTTCCGCCGCCGAGCGAGGCGGCACCGGCCGCATTCTGGGTGCCGATCCATGGATGTGGCGACCGCGCGCCAGATCCATGGATCGCTGATCCGTGTCTGCGCGCCCCCCCGAGAGAGGGGCGGCGCAGGCAAAGCGGGCGTGCGGATGCGCCCGATGCAAGCATGGGGCGCCGCTGAACCGCTGTCTGCCGTGTCGGTCCAGACTGGGCTTACCAGCCTGGAACATATCCCTATCCCTATGCTGGGCACCTCCTCATCACGATGCCAATCCTAGGGATTCCCTTTTTTTTTGAGGGCGAATCCCTAAGATTGTCATCGCTTTTTGGCGTGTCAATCTTAGGGACAGGGACACGTTCGAGGCTGGTAATGGGCACCTGAACACCACGAAAACAGAACACTACTTTTTGTCGTCGTGCCGGGCCACAGGGCCCCGAGGTTTGAGAGGGCGGGCAGGCAGATCAGTCGACGCCCCTCGCGGACCACCTCGCCCGGCGGTGTCTGCATGGGCGAGCCCGGGGCCGCGATGGCTCCGCATGTGCCGCCCCGTCCCCAGCAATGCGCCCGCTGCGCTGGCTCCTTCATCGGCTCGCCGAGCCGTGAGGCGGAGTCTGGGTCGGCCAGCCATTCCTCGATCTCTTTTCGTGAAGGGTATTTCAGTACTGTTCTTGTCCGTTCAGACGACTTCGGCAATCCAGGTGGCGGTCATTATGCCTTCCTCCTCTTCCTTGCCTTTTTCAGCCTCCTGCTCCTCATCTTCCTCCTCCCCGCCCTCTTCCTTCGCCTCCAAGCCCTGGACTCTCTCCCGGGAATACCTGAGGCAAGTATGGGGCAGGAGGAGGTGGGGGTGGTGGATGGGGAAAGGTAGATGATAGAGAAGGAGGGTGGGGAGAGGCATGAGGATGTAAAATGAAGCTGATGAGGAGATGGAGGGAGATGACGATACTGTTGATGGTGGTGATGGTGGTGATGACGATGATGGTGATGATGATGATGACGCTGACGACGACTTTGATGATGATGCTGATGATGATGCTGGTAATGCTTCCGATGATGATGATGATGCTGATGATGATGATGATGCTGGTGATGATGACGATGCGGATGGTTTAGGTGGCGAGTGTGATGATGTTGATTATGATGTTGCTGCTGCTGCTGCTGCTGCTGCTGATGATGATGATGATGATGATGATGATGGCGATGGTGATGGTGATGACCGTGATTACCGTGATGACGGTTATGACGGCGGTGCTGATTCTGATTTTGTTGATAGGGATGTGATGGTTGTCGGTCGATATTATTTGGGAGGATGAGTAAGAAGAGGATCAGGAGCAGAATTGTCTTGAGGAGCATGATTCCGACGACGACTACGACGACGATGATGATGACGATGATGATGATGATGATGATGATGATGATGATGATGATGGTGATGGTGATGGTGATGGTGATGATGAGGATGAGGATGACGATGCAGCTGCTGCTGCTGCTGATGCTGCTGATGATGATGATGACGACGATGATGATGATGATGATGATGGTGATGATGCTGCTGATGATGCTGCTGCTGCTGATGATGATCACGATGGTGATGATGATTATGATGATGATGATGATGATGATGCTGATGATGATGATGATGGTGGTGATGATGATATTGATGATGCTGATGGTTATGATGCTGCTGCTGATGGTGATGCTGATGGTGATGATGATGATGCTGCTGCTGATGATGATGATGATGATGTTTATGATGATGCTGATGCTGATGCTGATGCTGATGCTGCTGCTACTGATGATGATGATGCTGATGGTGATGGTGGTGATGATGATACTGATGAGGATGATGATGATTATGATGATGCTAATGATGATGCTGATGCTGCTGCTGATGATGATGACGATCATGATGCTAATGCTGATGATGATGATGCTGCTGATGATGATGCTGATGCTGATGATGATGATGATGCTGCTGCTGCTGCTGATGATGATGATGATGATGATGATGCTGATGATGATATATGGCGGTGGTGGGTGATGCTGGTCACGACGGCGACGGCGGGTACGAACATGGTGATGCCTTTCGCGGTGGTGGTGATGGTACTGATAGCACTGGTGATGATGGTGCAACCAGAGGAGGAGGAGGAGGAGGAGGAGGAGGAAGAGGAGGAGGAGGAGGAGGAGGAGGAGGAGGAGGAGGTCGACGACGACGTCGACCCTCCCGCGCCCAGGCTGACTGCGAGAAGGACCTTGCCAAGGCTTTGCCGGCCCTCAACTCGGCCATCGAGGCGCGCGTCCTTCGTCGTCTTCGTCCTCGTCCTCCTCCTTTCTTTGTCCCCCTCCTCTTCATCCTCTTCTTCCTTGGCCCTCATCCTCCTCCTTTCCCCCTTCTCTGTTCGCTCCGTTCTCTCCTCCTCCTCCTCGTCCTCCTCGTCCTCCTCCCTCCCTTCCTCCCTCCCTCCCTCCCTCCCTCCCTCCCTCCCTCCTTCCTCATCCTCCGCCTTCTCTCGGGGAGACGTAAGACTCGAGTACGCCAGAACTCGGGTTTGCCGACTTTTTTTTGATGAGCGCGTCCGGGATTTTGACGATGCCGCTTTCGTGGGATGTGTGCAGTTGGAGCCCGCGTCAAATTTCAGATTGGGGCTCGTCATTTTTATGATGGCCCCCGTCAGGCCAACCCGAGTCCCCCGTACCCGAGTCTTACGTCTCCCCGATTCTCCTGCCCCATTCCTCCTTGCCCTTCTCCTTAGCCTCCTCGTCGTCAGAACCACCACAATCATCATCATCAGCAGCAGCCACAGCAGCATCCCTCGTCTTCGCTTTCTGCTCTCCCGCGCGCGTGGAGTCGCGCGCGGGTAGCGGGGACTGGGGATGCTGAGGCATGAAGGGATCTGTTCAGTTCGGTTCGGTCCGGTCCTGCAGCTGGTTCGGTTTCGGCCGGTTCGGTTTGGATCTGGCTCTGGTTCGCTTCGGTTCGGTTCGGTCCCACTGGTTCGGATCCACTGGTTCGGTTTGGTCCCACCCTCGGTTCGGTTCTACCGGTTCGGTCCGCTTCGATTGACGGTTTGGTTCGATTCGGTCCGACCGTTCCGGTTCGGTGCGATTAGCGACGTTGGGCGCCCCGTCTGCGTAAGCGACGGCCCAGTTCGATCAAAAAGGAGAAGGAGGAGGAGGAGGAGGAGGAGGAGGAGAAAGAAGAAGAGGAAGAGGATCCACGTCTGGCCACATCTGGATCCGCCTCGAAATGGTTGCCCGCCTCCCTCTCCGGAGAGGGCCGCCGCCGCCGACGACGACTGACGGGCGGGGCGTCCCCAAGGTGGCCCCTTGTGGGGCCGCGACGAGCCCGCCGAAGGGGAGCCGCGACGGAGGGGGGTTCGCCACTGGGGGGGGGGGGGGCGGTGGACTGCTGGTGGGGTGGTTCCGGCGGGAACCGGGGCACCCGGGCGGCGGCCCCCTGCCCTCGCGCGGGTCCCGCGCTCCGCCGCGGACCCCATCCTCCTCCCCTCCGCCGCCTGCAGGGGGGAGGTCGCGACGGGGGGGGTCCAGACGGGGGGGTCAGGACCGGGCCGTCCGCGGCGCCGGCCCGCCCTCCCGCGGTCCGCCGCGGACGACCCGCCCTGACCTGCACGCGACCCGCCCCGACCCGCTCCGACCCGCCCCGCCCCGGCCCGACCCGCCCCGACCTGCCCCGACCTGCCCCGACGTCCTCATACTCGTCATGGTCATCCTGGTCGCCGCTTGCACACATTGGCTCAAGCCTCGGCACTGGCTGTCTCAAGCCTCGTCGTCTTCCACGGTGGTTGGGGTAGGGAGGGTCGTCGGCCTGCGGTCCTGTGTGGGCTGCGTTGGGACGTCCGGTTCGGTTCCGGTTCGGTTCTGGTTATGGTTCGGTTCGGTTCCCCCCGGTTCGGTTTTGAACGAATCCGGTTCGGTCTGGTTCGGTTTTTTATTTTTCTTGTTTTGGTTTGGTTCGGTTCGGTTCGGTCGCGGTTATCGGTTCTCGGTTCGGTTTGATCCTTTCATGCTGAGGATGGTGAGGATGAGCACGATGGTGACGGTGGTGACGATGATGCGGGCGAAAATGATGTGTCATTGCAAATTGCATTGCTGGTGCTTCTGCTGATGCTTCACTTCTGATGATGGTGCTGCTGGTACTTCGGGTTGTGTTGATCATGCTGATCGTGGTGATGGTACTGATGATGCTGCTGATGATGATGACGGTATTGATGATATGACGATGACGATGCTGATGATGATGATGATGATGATGATGATGATGATGATATAGATGATGATGATGATCATGCTGATGTTCATGATGATGGTAATGATGTTGATGATGCTGATGCTGATGCTGATGATGATAATGACGACGATGATGCTGACGATGATGTCGTTAATGATGATGGTGACGATGATCATGATGATGCTCATGATAATCATGATCATGATGATGCCGATGATGATGCTGATGTTGATGATGATGCTGCTGATAATGATGCTGATGATGATGGTGGTGGCGCGGATGAGGGTGAGGCTTATGACGATTGTGATGATGGCGTCGCTGTGGATGGTCGTGGCGTGGCGATGGCGATGATGGTGATGTTTGTGGCGGCGGCCGAAACGACGACGACGAAGAGTAGGCTGATGATGATGCTGCTGCTGGTGGTAGTGGTGATGATGCTGCTGAGTATGATGATGATGGTGATGATGATGATGACGATGCTGATGATGATAGTGATGCTGATGATGTTGATGATTTTGATGCTGATCATGCTGATGATGCTGCAAATGATGATGCTGGGGCTTATAATGATTGTGGTGATGGCGGTGGTGATGGTGATGATGCATGGTGGTTGGTTATGGCTGACGCTAAGGTTGCCGATGCTGTTGGTGGTGATGGTAATGATGAAGATGGGTCGTTATGCAGATATCCACATCGACGTTTGGACGTTGATGTTTATGATGGCCATGTTGAGAAGGAGGAGGAGGCGGAGGGTGGAGAGGACTCTTCTCTTGGCTTGTATGCCTGTCGGCATCGTCGTCGGCGGTCGACAGGTCGAGTGGCTTTCTGCTCCCTGCCCCAGGCCCCCCCCACCTCAACTCTTCCCGCCACTTGATGCGTTTTCGAATGATTTTCTGGTGCAGGTGTTGTGGTGATTTTGGGTCTTGGAGCTTCCAGAAGATACAGTGGAGACCCACGCCAAGAAACACCCTGCTTGCCTCCAAGGTGCCCTGGATTTCTTGGGTTTCGATGGTTTGCTATGGATAGCGTGACGTTCCCACACCAAAAATCAATGGACGTCCTAGGGTCTCAGGGTTGGCTTTCTTGTAGAAGGTTTCTTGTGGTCGGGCCCCTACTGTAGTTAACCGTGGACTGGTCTCTTGTTTACATATGGCAGGAGAAAGCCGACTGCCTTTGCCACCAAGCTGCTCGGAATGGCCCCAGCCAGGCGACATTGGCCCGGACCCAGTCCCGAGCGCCCCTTGTATGCAAAACCTGACGCGCAATTTGGCAAGAGGCGGAGGGCGGAAGAGCAGGACGATGGAATACGATGGAGGAGGATGTTGGTTGTTGGAGAAGGATGGAGGAGGATGGGGAGGGGATTCCACGAGAACGGGGGGGCCGGGAGGAGGAGGATCAGGAGGAGGAAGAGCGGTGGAGTGGCGGCGGAGTTGGAAATGGAGGATATGAGGAGGGGGATGTTGATGATGATGATGATGATGATGATGATGATGATGATGATGATGATGATGATGATGATGTTGATGATGATGATGATGATTATGATGATGATGATGATGCCGATGGTGATGAAGATGAATATGCATATAAAGCTTGAGATGACGCTTACGCTGACGGTGACGATGATGGTCATGATGTTGATGATGATAACGTTGATGGTGATGGTGATGGTGATGATGACGATGATGATGACGCTGATGATGATAGTGATGATGATGATGATGGTGCTCATGATGATGGTATTGATGATGAACTTGGTGATGATGAGGATGGCGATGATGATGGCGATGAGGATGATGAGGATGATTATCATGTTGGGGAAGCTGTGAGCTACGAGGATGATTATGATGATGCTGATGATGATGCTGATGATGTGTATGGCGACGATGCTGCTTATGATGCAGATCAAGATGAGCATGCCGATGATAGGTGATGGTGATAATGCTGCTGCTGATGATGTTCAGGCGGATTAGGCGGATGATGAGGCTGATTAGGATGATGCTGTTGATGCTGCTGCTGCTGATGATGATGATGATGATGATGATGCGTTTGATGATGCGGATGGTGATGCCGATGGTGGTGGTGGTGGTGATGGTGATGATTGTGACGATGCTGACGAGGCTGAGGATGACGATGACGACTATGAGGGTGATGCGGACTATGCTGATTATCGGGAGGATTATGATGATGACGACGGTGCGGCTGATGATGATGTTGATGCTGCCGATGATGATGGTGTTGGTGATGGTTGTTTTCATGGTGGTGCAGGTTGTGATGACGATGATGGTGATGCTGTTGATGCTGATACTGAGATGATGGTGATGATGATGAACATGCTGATGATGATGATGATGATGATGATGATGATGATGATGATGATGGTGATACTGTTGAGGATCATCATGATGCTGATGATGATGGTGATGATGATGATACTGACGATTTTGATATTGATGATGCTGCTGATGATGCTGCTCTTGATGGTGCTGCTGGTGATGATGATGATGACCATGCTGGTGGTGATGATGATGGTGTTGCTGATGCTGGTGATGGTGGGGGTCATGCTGATGATGATGCTGCTGGTGATGGTGCTTGTCAGCATGGCAAGAATGATGAAGATGATACGGATGACGATGCTGCTGCTGATGATGATTGTTGATGGTTGTTGATGAAGATGGTAATAATGATTATTGTTTGGATGACGATGCTGCTGCTGATGATGATGCCGATGATGAAGATGAAGATGAAGATGAGGATGATGCCGATGATGATACTGCTGCTGCTGATGATGCTGATGAAGAAATGATGGTGATGGTGATGATGATGCTGATGATCATGACGATGATATTGATGATGATGCTGATGCTGATGATGACGATGACGATGATGCTTGTGATTATGCAGATGATGCTTCTGATGATGATGCTGATGATGATGAGGCTGATGGTGATCGCGATGATGATCATGGCGAATCTGAGGTCGATGATGAGGACGACGATTGTGTTGATGAGTTGACGATGGTGTGCGCAGTGTTGCGATTGCGTGGATTGTGTTGTTGATGCTGATTAGGTTGATCATGTTTCTCATCAGGAACACGGTGGCGCTGATGATGGTCGTGGTGGTGGTGATGAGGATAACGATGAAGATGAGGGCAGGAACGATGATGGTGATTGTGCTGGTGGTGATGTTCATGATGATGATGGTGGCGGTGGTGACGTTGTGGTGGTAGTGGTGATGATTACGTACGGTGGTGACGGTGATGAGGATGAGGATGATGCGCATTCAGCCAGACGGGCCTCGCACGAGCAGATGGCAGTGGCGACTGCTGGACAGTCCTTCCGTCCTTGCTATTTGTGGAGGGGGCCCATACGTTAGGCCAAGAGGGGCGAGCCATCCCAGCCCTGCGGCGCGGCCAGGCAGCGCGCGCGGGCGCGCGCCTCCGATTCGTCGCACACGGCGCGCCGCAGGCACCCGGAGGCCTCCACAGGTCTTGGGAGGCCCCCCGGGGGCTGAGCAGGGTCCCTGGTCTTTGAATACCCCCCCCTGGAGCCTCATGGGGGCCTCCAGAGGCCTTTACTTGCGGAGGCCTCTGACGGTCCCCGCCGGCCACGAAAAGGGACAAAGGGGGGGAGAGGGCAAGGGCATGTTCCCCGGGCCACGGTTTCGAGTTCTGTTGTCCGTCGGGTTGCCCTCGGCCTCGTCAGGGCAGTCGGCTTCCTCCTACTCTCCCCAGTTCTCTATCCCTCCCGTCTCCCGCGGCCCCCGTTTCCCCTCCGATGGAGTTTCATGATGGCCTGAACCTGTGGTTTTGCGGGGTCTGAAGCCCTGTGAGGCCCCGACAGAGCCTCGGAATGGATGTCTCAATCCAATTTTCGCGTGGTCTTTGGCCTAAAGTGATCAGCAAGGCTGAGCCTGCGGCTAGAGTCTGATTCATTATACATCGCTTCGCGATCGGTCTTGTAGTATCTTGTGGTGTCTGTTCTTCTCCTCCTCTTTCTTTTCTCCCTCCCCCCTTTCCTCTCGTCCCCACTACCTTTTTTTGTCCTCCCTCGTCCTCCTCTTCCTTGCCCTCCAACCCCGTCTCCTCCGCCCTCTCCTCCGCCTCATCCTCGTCCACATGCCCCCCCACCTCCACTTTCTCGCTCCTCGTTCGTTTCCCTCTTCTGTTATCCCTCCGTCCTCCTTCCACTTCCTTGCTCCACCACGCTCGCCCGATCGCTGCGTATGCTCTGATCCGAGCTTGGTTCCAGCAATTCGGAGCATGTTGGAACTAATTGATTGGGCTTTTGTCTCGTTATTGCGACGGGGGAGGAGGAGGGA
Source organism: Prorocentrum cordatum (assembly GCA_963575745.1). Classification (NCBI taxonomy): domain Eukaryota; class Dinophyceae; order Prorocentrales; family Prorocentraceae; genus Prorocentrum; species Prorocentrum cordatum. Next base: position 332,231 of record CAUYUJ010009458.1, on the reverse strand, counting down.
AGGGATTGGAAGGAGGATTGGGGCACGGAAGATGAGGAGGATGCGGATGGCGAGAATGATGATAGCATTTTTTGACTTCTGACCTGCAAGGCCCTGAGCCAGCTGAACAAGGCAGACATCGTGGAGGCCAGAACCGCCTCAAGCTGTCGTTTTTCGCATGACATGTCTTCGCCCTCGTCCGAACGCTCTTCGCAGCGTCGCGCAGGACTTTTGCCATATCGTGCCCCATCAGCTCCAGGAGGAATAGGATGATAAGGAATGCTGACCAGCGGCTGCTGCCGCTGCTGGTGTGCTGCCGTCGCGTCCCTCTCCATCCCACGTCGAGTCCCAGGCTGGCCTCAATTGCTGCCCTGATTCCGAGTGAGCGGGAGAGGGAGATGGAGCGAGAGGGAGAGAGAGAGAGAGAGAGAAAGAGAGAGAGAGAGACAGGCAGAGACAGGGACAGAGACAGAGACAGAGACAGAGACAGATGCAGACAGGCAGACAGGCAGACAGACAGACAGACAGAACGAACGTAGAGGAGGAGGAGGAGGAGGAGGAGGAGGAGGAGGCGGAGGAGGAGGAGGAGGAGAAGAAGGACGAGGAGGAGGAGGAGGAGGAGGAGGCGGAGGAGGGGGAACTCGCAGAAGTTCGCTGGTAACCACTGTGTGGCAGCGAACTCACAGGAAGAGAGAGCAAGTCGGGACACTTCCGAACCTGGCTTCCCGCCTGCTGATGCCTTCCTCGCGACCCAGTGTGGCCTTCGAAGGACCGTTGTGGTCAGGACACATGCCCTTGTGGCCACGCTGAAGGTTCTCGTGTGTCGTGGCCCTTCTTGGAACGTGGAAGGGAGCAGCATGGCATAAGGAGGAGGAGGAGGAGGTGGAGGAGAAGGAGGAGGAGGAGGACGAATAGTAGTAGTAGTAGTAGTAGTAGTAGTAGTAGTAGTAGTAGTAGTAGTAGTAGTAGTAGTAGTAGTAGTAGTAGTAGTAGGAGTAGGAGT
>CAUYUJ010009458.1:320000-330000 GCA_963575745.1 Prorocentrum cordatum | reverse complement strand
TCTTACACGGATCGTGTCAAACAAAGAGCTTCACCGATGGCCCCACCGGGCAAGGTCACATGCGACCCCCCGCGCTCATGTCGGCACTCCCCTCACAAGCTTCGAGGTTTCATAGGGAACTCCACTGGATGCACGTGCGGTTCCCTGCGTCAGTTGTCAAAAACCCTCAGGCGTTTCGTGGCGCCATCCTCATGGAGAGCCCCACTCTAGGCCCCAGGAAGGGTGATCGCATGCTGCCCTGCCCATGGCGCCACACCCCCTCATACTTTTCGTGGCCCCGTATGGGGGCTCCACGGAAGACGGCAGGAGCGGTGACCGCATACTGCCCCGCCCAATTCGGTGCACCTCTCACAAATGTTAGGCCCCACAGTCAACCTCACTGAGGGCCCAGGCGGGTAAAGCCACATGCGGCCCCCCGCCGACTCCAGCACTGCTCTCACACGCTTCGTGGCTTCGTTGGGAGCTCCACCGGATGCCCCATTCGGCAATTCCACATGCGGTTCCCCGCCAATTGTCATCCCATGGAGAGCCCCACTCCAGGCCCTAGGGGCGGTGATCGCATGCTACCCCGCCCATTTTGGCTCACCCGTTCATACTTCCGTGGCCCCGAGTGGGGGCTCCCCTGAAGATGGCAGGGGCGGTGACCGCGTGCTGCCCCGTCCATTTCGGCACACCTCTCACAAGTTTCGTGGCCGCAGAGGGAGGAGGGGAAGCCCGCGGTCGCAACGCCGAGACTTTACGAGCTCTGGACGCGAACACCACCAGGCGAGGGAAACCAACCAGATGGCTCAGACTGGTTGGCTGGCGGCAGAGGGCGCAGACCTTCAGATAACTCCATGGGCAATGGGACATTAATCAGACTCGCAATACACGTGTATGATGCAATGTTGGTGCGAGCGTCTCTCTTTTGGTCGCGAGCCATGACTCGATCACACGCGCCCTGCACGCAGCAGCCGCGCACCAGATCCTAAGCCTCATATGGCAGCGCGCAAGCTGGCACCTGGAGGATACGAACAACTGGCTCATAAAATTGCCACCCGAAGCGACGACGTTTCTTTCGTTCCTTTTATGACACAGTGCGGATGGAAGTATGTTATCCTCTTCTGGGCCGTCATGCACCCCGTCGCTTCCTTACATCCTCCCTGCACCCGAAGGATCTTTACAATGATTACGCTAATTTGCATACTTATCCTAGCGTGCTCTACATCCAAGCTGGTCTTAGCCCAGGACGGAGGCTGCCCTGTGTCGTGCGGCCCTTCCCCTGTGCATCTACGGCGGACATGCGAGGCCACGATCAGACGCACACCTGCCTCAGGCCCGCCTTTATGATGACCCCCCTCCCCTCTCCCCTATCCTGCTCCTGCTCCCCCGCCTCCTCTTCCTCCTCCTGCTCCCCCTCTCAGGCGATGGCAAGATTGGGTTCAGTGGGACATGGTTTAGTCATGTGTACCAGAGGACGCCCCCCTCGCCCCATTCCGCTAACCGGAACTGCTGTGGCCCGAACAACACCTTCGGCAAACCTGGTTTCATGACTCCGGCCGATGTTTTGGGCTTCGGTGCCCAAGTACCAACCAGCTCCCCTTAACGGGTGTCCTGGCTATACCCGCCTCTCCTCCACCACCCCTCTCCCTCCTTTTCCTCCGGCTTGGCTCTGGCGTCCGCGCTTCCCGTCGGGAGGAGCGGACACGCGGGCGCCGTTGGGCGGCGGCCGCGCCCGCTCCCTCTCTGCGCGGGCGCCAGGGATGGCCGCACAAGTCGTGACGATGCCGCGCGTTTTTCTGGCCGTGTGCGCTCCCTTGGGGCGGCAGTGCGCCGGGCGGCACCACGGTCCGTGTGGACTGTGGCGGCGCACTGAGCTCCGAAGCGGCGTGTGGGTCCGCGGCGCGGCCCCGCCAGCATGCGGGAAAGGTGCCGGGCCCCTGGCCCCCAGGCCGCTGAGCCAGCCGGGCCGCGGCTGCCCAGGCAGAGCCACGGAGGGGTGGGTGGTGTGGCCTTCAGGTGGTCTGGCCCGCCCTCCGCGGGCATGGTTCGGGAGGCGCTGGGCGCGGCCTGCCAGATGCGCGATGCGAGGAGTGGGCCTCCCTCCTGCTTCGTCGCCAGCAGAGCGGGGGGAAGGGGTGAGGGGAACATGGTGCTGTTTTACTGTGCTGCAGGAGGTTCTCGAGGGTTCAGGGGCCCTCTGGATGTCGATGGTGGCTCTGGTGGGCGTGGGGCGGCGGTGGAGGGTTGCGGGCGTGACTGGCGCAGCGGCGAGGCCGTGCTGTCCCCCTCCTTCCTCCCGCCGAGGCAGCGTGCGTTGGCTCAGCTAGAATGACAATCTCAAGTACTTTGGCGGCGGCACGGTAATCTAACTCGGGCGCTGCACGATAAACGGGTGCAAAGGCAAGCCAAATACGGGCACACCGTCAGAGTACAGACAAGATGAATATCATAACTGGGGACACAACCACTCCCATACCATTCCTCCGCCTCCTCCGCCTCCTCCCTCACGCGTCCTGTGGCGTGTTTGGTCCCACTTGGCAGCCTGGTAGCCTGATCACGTCTTGGCTTTCTTCGCCTCCGGCTCCGCGACAACGCCGGCCGTGTCAGCGCTGCGCTTGCCAGCTGTGCTGGTCTCGGGAGATCGGCGGCAGGTCGGTGGAGAATAGATGATGATGAGGAAGAGGTCAAGAAGACAAGGACGGTAGGGAGGATCATAATGAAGAGGAGAAGACATGAAATGGTGCAGGACCAGAGTGCGTCTGCGAGAGGTGGCATGGAGGTGGGAGGACGAGGCGCAGCAGGAGGATCAGGAGCAGTGAGACATACATGTATGGAACAACCGCGTTCGCAACAGATGGGCTCGCAAACTCGCTGGACTACATGAAGAGCAAGATGCGGAGGGACATGAGAAGCAGAAAGGAGGAGGGGTATGAGGATGGATGGGGAGCAGAGCACGAGGGCAAGGCGAATGAGGCGAAGTAGTCAGGAGGTCAAAGGTGCAGAAATTAACAAGAAGATCAGATAATCAACGATGATAACAAAGGGAAGTATGTTCAATAACAGACGGGAAAGACACAAAGAAATGGTCTGGCGTCTGTCAACGTCTGACCCTCAAAGCCCCAGCGCTCGCTGCTTCAGAATCGTTGATGCCTCACCGACTGATCGGCCAATACCCGAGAGGCATGTGGACAACGCAAATACTGACAATAACGGTCAACATCGAATCGATGAATCGGATCGGATCGGAAAACACGTCGGATCGGGCTGCATCGGCACGGAACCGGAATCGAATCGGATCGGCCGCGCCAACAAGATGCACCACGGCACCATGCAAACGCCAGGCCGCATCGGATCACTGGAATCGGATCGCATCGGGCCGGCCAGAATCGACATCGAGCTCGGTCGATCGGATCGGGGTGGGCCCTGTAGTGGAGGGAGCACGGGCAGAGTGACGGACGCGACGCAGGGTTGGTGGTAGGGAGGGCCAGAAGGCGAAGCCCGAAGGGATTAACTATGCAAACCAGAACAGTGCGCGACCTCTCGCGGCCCGCCTCTCCTGTGCCGTTGCACTCCCTCGTAAGACTCCTCCTCCTCCTCCTCCTCCTCCTCCTCCTCCTAGCTTCGCACGAATCGGCTTGCCGAGGAGGACTGAGACCGTCGGACACAGGACGTTTAGGGACGCCCCCACTCCTCCTCCTTCTCCTCCTCCTTCTCCTCCCTCCTCCTCCTCATCCTGCTCTTCTTCCTTCTCCTCCGCTTCCTTCTCCTCCTCCTGCTCTTCGTTCTCCTCCTCTTCCTTTTTTGGGACCTTCCTTCCCGGGAGCTTCCTTCTCCTCCTCTCCCTTCTCCTCCTCTTGCTGCCGATGCTGCTGCTCCGCCCCATTCCCCCTCCTCCCCCACCCCTGCCCCTCCTTCCTCCGCCTCTTCCTCTGCTTCCTCCTCTCCCTCCCTCCGCTCCTGCTCTCACAACGAGCTACTAGGAGCCATGATAGAACTTTTTGCCGTTCACCTAGCCGTAGGCACATCGTTGTTGGATGGAGCATCCAGTGCCAGCGTCGTGGCGACAAGAGGCCGTGAATTCATTATTGTGCCCACCCTTGCGCGCGATCATGGCGTCACCTGCGGCCTCTACAACCGACTTCGATCAGTGCGAACACGGACAATGTGATCGCGCGCCTACACGGATACTGGCTTTGAGGATGTGTACGCTGCATGATCGCCTTTTGGAAACGCCTGGCCGCGGACGTTGCTCACACGGACAGAACGCCCACGAAGTGCTCATGGGCTTCGACGGTCAAAAGAGGGAATGGCGGACGGCCAAAAAGAATACATACCCCCCCGCGCTTTGTCAGGTATTGGCCCACGGTATAGTGGATGCGGTCAATCATATGCGTGTGACGAGCGACCCGCAGGCATGGCCCGAGGACATGGGGGAGGAGGAAGAGGCACTCCGTGGGGCACTATAGGCGTTTTACGTTGCTTGGGACCCATATCTAGGCACGAACGAGGATTGGGCCCCCGATTTCGTAGGAGCTACGACGCGACGCCTGCGCGCCGATCCTGAAAGCTCCAGGTTCTCGCCCCCCGAGCTCATAAGTGAAAGGCCAGATGCCGACGTGCCCGAGCCGTCGCTCGTGCATGACCCCAGCGCCACTCCTCGGCAGGCAGGGCCTGCTGAAGCAGACGAATAGCAGGAATACGCAGACGCCATTGCCTTTCTAGAAGGCACAACGTCTCCGTCACATGTCGCACCTGCTTCCGCCCCCCTCCTTTGCCTACTCCAGTGCAGCTCACGGGTGCACAGCGCGAAATAATTCAACGCAAACGCGCTGAGGCCAGAGATAGACGTACGGCGCGCCTTGCCGCACGCATAGCTCCATGGACGTTGCAGCCAAATTTCGGCAGCGGTATCCTGGGCTAAGTAGAAGGATGGGTGGAGGTTAGACGATGGGACAGGTGGGGTCTCGAGAGAGGGAGCTTCCTCCCCCCTTTTTTGCCCTCTCACCGCCAGCCGCTCTTTCTCTTGCCACAATGCGTTTCTGCGATGATGAAGTTGTCTATGTGGTGTTGACCCCTACCACCAGATTTGCCAAGTACGTCAGAGGCGACTGATTTCAAGCAGGCCGCCATGGCTAGTGCCATGGATGTTGCAGGTACAGCGGAGTCAGGTCCAGGCCCCTGGAATATCAGCTTGTGGGGACCATCCTGGGAGTTTCGATGGGGCGCTGAAACTTCTACGCTGTTTACCGAGGTCGTGTCTTGCCCACGCACACTTCTATGGACGACGCAGCCGGATCTCGGCAGCGACACCTTTCGACAATAGAAGGTTGGGGGGAGTATCAGGTCAGGTTTGGAGGAGGTTGTGGAGGGATTACGAGCGAGGAAGCGACCTGCCCCTTTTGTTCGCTCTCTCGCTCTCTCGCCGCCAGCCGCCCCGCCCCTCGTCGCCCTGCACATCATTGTACCCTCCCTGCCTGCCTCTCGTGCTGATTGATCAGTCAGACAGCTACGACGTGCCTGGGTGTGGGTCAGGTCCAGGTGGCCCTGGTAAGCAAGCAGCCAGGGCCTGTGGGGCATGGACCCCGCACACTTGTGTGCGGGGCGACTGCAGTCCTCCCCCTGTGACCGAATGCGCCCCCCCCTGCTGGTGCGGCCTCTCCAAGGCTGGCCGTTGGGGGGCAGCTCCGTTTCGCCCCCCCCGCCCGCGAAGTACAGTGGACGGCTCGCCAGCCTTGCTAGCGAGCATGCCCTCTCTATCTTGTTGCATGCTGCCAGCCTCTCTTTCTCTTCGAAGGGACGGATGCTTGGCGGGTCAGTCGGGTAGTTGGGCAGGATCGGATAGTCATCGGGCGCACTCTTTTGTGCACAAGATCATGCCATTTTGGCAGCTTATTGCTTTGTGATTTCTTGGGCAGGGAACAAGCGACACAAAGCCCGCAGGACCGCCGTCTCCCTTTGCGCAGCCTGCCTTACCGTCCCAGTCCCCAGTCCTAGCGCAGACCACGATTTTCAGTCGATGCCATGCGAGCCTGTTGTTCGCCTTTCGCCCTGCCGTACGGGTCGAGCCCCACGGCTGTCAGCTGACGCGGCTCTCCTGCGTGTCTTAGACCGCGGTGCGTCTCGTATATATGGGTCGGATTGGTGGGCGGGATTATTTGGGTTTTGGGTACGGAGCTCTGGTACTGTGTTACTGTATACTGCAATCCTTAGGTGCCCGTGCGATCCTGCATTGCCAGATGCATCGCTAGCCGCAGCGCCACCGTAACTCGACAGGCTAGTTGCCTCAACGAGCAAGCAATCCAAAAATCCGCTCCTGCTCCTCTGCCTCCCTCCTCCTCTCCCTCCGTCTCCCCCCTCCTCCTCTCCCTCCTCATCCTATCCTCTCCCTCTCATCCTATCCCTCCTCTCCCTCCTCCTCTCCCCTCCTCCTCTCCCTCCGTCTCCCCCCTCCCCCCTCCTCGTCTCTCCCCTGCGCCTCCTCCCTCTGCCCCTGACCAGGCCGCCTGCTGCCCAGCCTCACCATCGATCTCCACTGCTGCGGCGGGCGCAGCGTCGGCCGGGGCGTCTGCGGCGGAGGCCGCGCTGGGGGCCTCGGGGAGGGGAACGCTTTCTTCCCCCAGGTGCACGAGGGGGGGAGGGATCGCGAGCAGAGCAGAGGGGCGAGGAGGGAGGGAGGCATCAGGGGGGTTGGGAGGCGGGGAAGGGGATGGGGGGGGATAGTAGACCAGGACAAGCATTTCACTGACGTGTGCTGGGTGACTGCGTGTGCACCTGCCAGGGCGAGGAGCCCAGCGCCTCAAGCTGTTACAGCCCCCTGGAGGCGGGGGAGGAGGCCAGAACTGGAGAGCGGAGGGAGCCGTGGATCTTCGCTGTCAAGCTTTTCGCACGGGGGGGGCGTTGCGCCAGGACCTGGTCGACATCCCAGCACACGAGAGCAACCGAATCGCTCCTCAAAGAAGACCTTCTCATCCTTCCGTTGGTTCGGCTGCCCCAGGCCTGCCGCAGGCTCAATCCTCCTCTTCCCCTCACTGTGGTCTCCTGGTCTTGCGTCAGATGCATGTCGTGATGACTTGCGCGTTAGTCTCTGACACCGCGGGGGTCATTCCTCCTTGAACGATCGCGGGTTTCTGATTGCGCAGATAGCTCGATGTCGGCCGATTCTGGGCCACGGGTGATTTTCAACCTTGAACGCCCGCGCTGGGGTCGCAACCGCGTCGACGCGACATGAACCTACCGTATGGCAAGAACATTCGCCGAACCAATAAAGACTTCGTGAACCGTCTCCTCCTCCCGGGCCTGCCCGACAGCAGCTGCGATCGTCGGAGGGCGCCACAAAGAGGGGGTCGTAACAATTACCATCGAACAGCACACCGAGAGCCGACCGCTTCGATTCCTCCCCTGCTTGCAACCTCCCCCTCGCAATCCCCATCCTCTGAGGGGCAACGATAGGGGGGGATATGCATAGGGGGGTGAACAACGATCTGGAATCGGCGATGTATCGCCGATAGATCGGCGATAGGTCCCCGATAGTGAATCCGCACGTTTCTGAACAAATTGGGGCTATCGGGCCCCTACCGGCGATGAATGGGCGATTGGGTGTCGATGCATCACCCCCTATGCCTGTCCCCCTCTATTGGTGCCCCTGATCCTCCGCTCCGGCTTCCCCTCCTCGCTCCCCTCGCCCTCCCCATCTTTCGGCGGCGAGCGAGGGGCGGAAGTAAGAAGGAGAAGGCCTTCTCCGAAGGCGGCGGGGCTTCTCAGAAGCCCTCGCGCCTTCTGAGAAATTGTCCGCCTTCGGGAAAGGCTCAGAAAACTTCTCAGGAGGCCGTGGGACTTCCGGGCCTTCTGAGAAGGCCCGCCCCTTTACACTCCCCCACGGGCTCGCGGCCGAAGATGGCGGATGAATTCATCTCATGCCGAACTTCGACTGCTGATTAATCATCGCCTCCACCCGAGCCTCGGCAACCGCCGCGCCGGCACCGCCTGCCGGCTCCATGGTGGCATCGTCCGGTGCAGCGCTGGCTGGTGCGGCGTCTGCCGGAGCCGCCGCGGCGTCTGCTGGGGCGGCGTCCGCTGGAGCGGCGTCCGCGATAGCCGGTGCCTCTGGAATGGTGCCCGCTATCGCGCCCTCAGCGGGCGGGGCCTCGCGGTGGGGGGCCAGCACGAGGAGAGGCGGATGCGCACAGATTCTTTCGGTGGGGGAGGAAGAGGGAACGCGACAACACGACTTCATCCGACTCGGTACCAACCGCTGTGCGAATCAAAACATTGATGAGAAATCTAGGAATTTCGCGCGAACTGACCTGCGATGAGTAGGCAAACTCATGCAGCCAACCGTGGCCTACAAGAGGAATCAAGCGTGCTGCATGCAAATATCCCCCGAGACCCAAACGGCCAATGACTGTCAGCACGCGCTTCGGGGCAGGAGCGGTAAACATCGGATCGGATTGGAACGTGCATTGGATTGTGCCGAATCGGCACGGAGTCCGCATCGAATCGGATCGGCTGCGCCAGGATCCACAATAACGCGATGCAGATCGCCACGATATCGGAATCACATCGGATCGGGACAGCCGAAATCGACATCGACTAGGATCGATCGGATCGAAGTGGGCCTTGGAGGTCGGCTTCCTCTTTCCCGGGGGCCTCCTCCTCCTCCTCCTCCTCCCTCCCGTTCCCCTTCCCATCTGATCCGAATGTCAGCCATGTTGGGGCCGCTACGGGATTCAGCGCGTCGCCGCTTTCTGTTTTCATGCGCCAGGCCAGGCAATTCGTGGCAACTACCCTGCCCGCTCCCTCTCCTCCTCCTCCCCACCTCCTCCTCCTGCTCCTCTGCGACGCTGGGAGGGAGGGAGACAATTTCTTTTGGCAGCGTCGATGCTTTTCCTTCAGGCCAAGGCTCTGCGTGTGGCCCCGCCTACTGCAAGTTGTACCCGCTGTCGTTCTGAACTTGCTTGGGTGTTGCGACGTACGCGCGCGTCTGGGATAAGATTACCAAGCATCGAATTGGAACATCGGATCGGCCATCAAAATCCGTCGACCACCGCATGCGGGGGATGAAAAGGCGTGTGAGACATTTGGCTCTCCCCCTCCCCGTTCTCCTCCCCAAAATGACGTTTGGGAGGTGGGGGGTGGGGGTACGAGCTCGGAGAGAACGCGTTTCGTGGTCGCTTGCCTGGAAAAAACACCTTGACACGTTGGAATCGGGGGCCCGCCCCCCCCGCCCCCACACACACATCGAGCACAGGGGGAAGCCCCTCCCCCTGGACGCCAGTATCCCTAACCCTGGCCCCCCCGCCTCCTTCCTGCAAGGGGGAGGGGTTCGAGCCAGGGGGCCACCCCCTCCTGAGTTGCGAAAGGGGGGGGGCATGGTTCGCACCAGGGGGGGGGGCCGGAGGAAGGGAGGGCCGTCGCTGTCGCCATCGCCGTCGCCGTCGGCGTCGCTGCACGACGGCGCCGGCGTCGGCGCCACGAGTGGGGGTCCCTGTGCGCGTCGTCGCCGTCGCCGTCGCCGTCACCGTCGCCGACGCGATCGCGGTCGCCGTCGCACTTGCCGTCGCCGCCGCCGTCGTCGCCGCGGCCGCCGCCGTCGTCGTCGTCGTCGTCGTCGTCGTCGTCATCGTCGCCGTTGTCGTCGCCGTCATCGCCGTCGTCGTCGCCGTCGCCATCGCCCTCGCCGTCGCCGTCGCTGTCGCCGTCACCATCGCTGTCGCCGTCGCCGCCGCAGCCGCCGCCGCCGCCGCCATCGTCGTAGTCGTCGCCGTCGTCGTCGTCGTCGTCGTCGCCGTCGCGACCCTCGCTGGTCGTCGCTCACCTTCGCCGTCGCCGTCGCAATCGTCGTCGCCGTCGCCGTCGCCGTCGTCGTCGACGTCGTCGACGTCGTCGCCGTCGCCGCCACCGCCGCCGTCATCGTCGTCGTCGTTGACGCCATCACCATCGCCGTCGCCGTCACCGTCGCAGTCGTCGTCGCCGTCGCCGTCGCCGTCGTCGTCGCCGTTGTCGTCGCCGCCACCGCCGC